>JAGKTI010001007.1:70137-102015 GCA_018397915.1 Birgus latro | reverse complement strand
ATTGATGAATAAAAGAAAGAGAGTTGGTGATAAGACAGAGCCCTGAGGAACACCATTGTTGATAGGTCTTTTTTTTTTTTTTTATGTGTCCGACTCTGGGCATAGGCTTCACAGCCTGCTATCAAGGCCCAGTCATCCTCCTACAATCTACATGTCACCACTTCGGCGCTAACACCCACCGTCCATATTGATACATGCTAGGGCTGTCTCATACAGGACTGGTGTATTGGTATTAGCGGGGTCATTTTTACGACATGTCGGCGGGTCTTCTGGTAGATCAGTAAAGCCTGATTTAATGAAATTCAAATCCTTAAACTGTTCCCTGCACCAGCGAGGATTCGAACCTGGGTCCCACGGGACCGCAAGCCAACTCTCTACCGAGGTCTAGGAGAAGAACAATGGTCGTCTACAACAGCAGCTATAGAACGACCAGAAAGGAAGCTAGAGATGAAGGCACAGATAGAAGGATAGAAGCCGTAAGAGGGCAGTTTGGAAATCAAAGATTTATGCCAGACTCGATTGAAAGCCTTTGAGATGTCAAGTGCAATGGCAAAGCTCTCGCCAAAGTCCCGAAAGGAGGATGACCAGGAGTCTGAAAGGTAGGCAAGAAGATTCCCAGTGGAGCGTCCCTGACGGAACCCATACTGACGATCAGAAAGAAGGTTGTGACAGGAAAGAAGCTTTAAAGTTTTTCTGTTAAGAATTGATTTGAAAACTTTTGATACACAGGATGTTAAAGCAATTGGACGATAGTTAGAGGGTTGGGAATGGTCACCCTTCTTTGGGACTGGCTGAATGAGAGCAAACTTCCAGCAAGAAGGAAAGGTACAAGTTGAGAGACAAAGGTGAAAGAGTTTACCTAGGCAGGGTGTAAGCACAGAAGCACAGTTTTTGAGGACAACTGGAGGGACTCCATCAGGCCCATATGCCTTGTTAATATTGAGGCCAGTGCTGGCAGAAAATACATCAGCTGAAGAAATTTTAATGCCAGTCATGAAGAAGTCTGAGGGGGGAAAGTGATGGAGGAACAGCACCGGAATCGTCTAAGGTAGAATTGGAGAAGAAAGTCTGAGCAAAGAGATCTGCTTTATCAGTAGAGGAAATAGCTACGGAGCCATCAGAGTAGAAAAGAGGAGGGAAGGATGATGAGGTAAAGTTGTTAGAAAGGTTTTTGGCAAGGTGCCAAAAGGAGCGAGAAGAATTCAAGTGGAGAGTTGGGAACATTTAGCACGGATGAAATTATTTTTAGCAGAGTGAAGAACAGTTGACTTAGCACGATTCTGGGCAGAAATATAAAAAAGATGTGATTCAGGGGTGGGTTGGCTCCGGTACCTTTTAAAGGCCCTCTCTCTGTTGCGGACAGCATTAGAACAAGCGTGATTAAACCAAGGCTTTCTTGCATTAGTCAGAGGATATTAAAAAGGAATGTATGCTTCCATGCCCGAGAGAATAACCTCCGTAATGCACAGGGCACACTCAGACGGCTCCCGGCCATGGAAGCAATAATCATTCCAAGGAAAATCAAAGAAGTACTGCCTGAGGGCCTCCCAATCTGCAGCTCCAAAGTGCCACAGGTGGCGTTTCTTTGGAGGGTCCACAGGCTGTACTGGAGCAACAGGACAGGTTAAGGTAATAAGGTTATGATCGGAGGAGCCCAACGGAGAGAAAAGATTAACAGTGTAAGCAGAAGGATTAGTTGTTAGGAAAAGGTCAAGTATGTTGGAACTCTCTCCAAGGCGGTCAGGGATACGGGTAGGGTGCTGTACAAGCTGCTCTAGGTCATTAACGATAGAAAAGATGTAGGCTTGTTCACCAGGTGGATCAGTGAAAGGAGAGGAGAGCCAAAGGTGGAGGTGAACATTGAAATCTCCTAGAATGGAGATTTTAGAGAAAGGAGAAATGGATAGAATGTGTTCCATCGTAGAAGTAAGATAGTCAAAGAATTTTTGATAGTCGGTAGAATTAGGAGATAAGTAAACATCACAGATATATTTAGTCAGAGAATGACAGGAGAGCCGAAGCCAGAGAGTAGAGAATTCAGAAGAATCAAGTTCAGGAACATGAGAGCAAGATAGATCGTTGCGTACATATACACAACAGCCACCTTTGGCTTTGAAACGAGAATAGAGAAAGTAGGAGGATACAGAAAAGTGTTTGCTGTCAGTTGTCTCAGACAGCTGAGTCTCAGAAAGAAAGAGAAGGTGAGGTTTAGAGGAGAAGAGGTGGTGCTCAACAGAGCGAAAGTTAGAGAAAAGGCCGCGAATGTTACAGAAATGGAGAAGGAGTGAGTCAGACAGTGGTTCCAGGCAGCTCCGAGAGTCGTCACCGGGAGAGGGGCGAATGGTGGGGGCATTTATGGTCGCCCCCCTGGGGACTCCGAGGCACGATTTTCATTAGCCATTTTTAGAATTTTTTGAAAAGGAAGTGTAGTGTGTAGCGAGTATGTAGTTTGGTGTTGAAAGTTAGAGAAACTTGTATTGGAGAGCATGCTGGTCTACTCTCTGTGTTACTGAGACACTGAAAAAGTTCAGCAAAGGGGGATGGTCAGGAACAAGTCCTGAGGGCTGATGAAACGGGAGCTCCAGCTCTCCCTGTCATCAGCTTTCCATCCTCCTTGGGAGTACTGCCCTGCTCGACTGGTGCTACAGTCTCCTCACCTATACCCCTGGATCCCATTGCAGGGTTGGTGTTGGCCGTTTGGTGGGTGGGTTTGAGGTGATACAGGAAGGTAGTCCAGTGGTCGGTCGGTATGTTGGCCTGCAGGTTGTGGGAACAGGCGGCACGAAGAGTGGAAGGGTGGTTCACCTGCTGGAAGAGTCGTAGTAAGTGGTGTGTGCTCCGGATGCGATGGTGTCGACCCTTCAATGGGATCCAGGTCACTCTCTGGACGTGCATGGTGGCGGTATTGGTGGTGCGGTGGAGAATGCTGGCCAGTGGCAGGCGAGGATGTCCGGGTGGTAATGGAGCAGGTGTTCCCCTGGGATGGCAGCGGGGTGGAATTTTCCACCTGGATTGGTGGAGGGGAAGGGGTATAGGAGAGGTGTTAGGTGTTGGTGTGGGCGGATTGCTGATGGAGGGGGAAGGGGTTGGCATGGACGTGGAAATGTATTGGGATGGTTGGCGTGAGATGCGCCCGGAACGGGTAGTTGTGGTGGTTATACGCGGGATTGGTGGGGAGGGGTACTGGGGCGCGGGAGTGAGAGTGGGCGAGGTGTGTGGTGGTGAGGTGCAGGTGGTGGTGGAGGATCGTCTGTGGGGTGGAACGTAGGGGACATGCTGGATCTGTGTGATGACTGAAGTGTCGGTGGGAGCAGAGGTGTGTGGTGTGTGTACGTGTGGGTGGCTTGGCAGTGATCTGGGCGTGGCGAGGCTGCGTGGCTTGGTTGGTGGCATGGTGGTCATTGGCGCCCCTGGTGGAGAGACGTGTGCTGGCAATGGTAAGGGCGAGGTTGATTTAGTAGTGAAAGGTGCGGTGTCAGGTGGGGTCGGGGAGCTAGAGGGCATGATAGAGTGGTGACAGGTGGGAGACAGTAACGAGGAGGGGCTACAAAGGGGGGGATGTGATGGTAGCGGGGAAAGTGGTGTGTGGAGGAAAACGGGGGTTAGGAGAAGGTGGTGGTAAGATGGAAGATATAGTGGGAGAAAAGTGAGAAGAGGGGAAAAAATTGAGGAGCATAGTGTGGCTGAGGACGTTCCGGAGACAATTGGTGATGTCTCCGGATTGCTTCTTTAACTCTTCTTTGGTTGTAGGGTGGGGGGTGATATGAGGTGGCCCCCGCCAATGTGGAGAGGTGCGGGGGAGTTTTAGGACATCTTTTCCGGCGAGCTCTACCTCCTGAGCGCCTTCTTTGTTGGGCTCTGCTTCCCCCAGACTGTGGGCAATAGGCGTGTACCCTCTTGTCATGTAATGAGGTAAGGGGTAGGCACTCTTTTGTGGTGGTCCTGCACTGGGCAGCTTGTAGCTGCCTACAGATGTCATATATAGGGCATCTGTGGTTGCAGGCAGGAAATTCCCAAGGGTCAATGGTGATAATATTTGAAGGGTGTGCCATGGGAATGGTGGGCGCCGTTGCCTGTGTGGGGCAGTTAGTGACTGCACCGATATGCTGTGGAGTGGAGTGGGCTGCTAGGAGGCATCTGATGAGCTGGACATCGCGGTCCAAATTACCTGCCAGGTCGTGAATAGTGAAATGTTCTTTCACTATGCCCGGAAGGGCTCTGAAGAGGGTGTTGAATATATATTCGTCCCGGGTATTCATTTCGGCATCCGGGTATGTGGCAGTGATGAGTCGCCGAGCTTGGATCAACGTGTTGTCCAAATCACCATCATATTTTAGGGCATTGAGTTGTGACATTGCTACAACTTTCCCTAATGAAGGGGTAATAGCTTCTGTTACTATTTTTGCAAATCTGGCCCACGTGAGATCTGGGACTATTTTTGGTGCTATACTAGATACCGCCTTTCCCAGGTGAGGGGTAGAGTGACAGCTATTTTCTGATTACCATTCTCAAACCCAATATCAAGTAATTGCTTGACCATATCTAAGTGTGTAATGATGTCGCATTGTTCTGGGTCGAATTTTGGTAGGGGTACATGTGTTTTGGCTACCATTTTCAAAAAAATTTCCAGTCCTCTTTCACCGTCCGGGTCAAGATCCCACTGCGCCACCAGTGTTATGCTACGTATTTGTGGGTCGGTTTCTCGCCCTCAAATACGCAGGTTACAGCGGGTTCCTATTCTAGACCGAGTCGGTATCTCTAAGGAATAGGACTGGACACAAAAACAAGGCAGTGAATGTTACACACATGTATTACAAATATCTTCCCAGAGACAATGATACATCAGCAAATACATTAGCTGCTGGGTTTGCCGGGGATGGGTTAACAACTCAACACAAGGTCTTACTTAATTGGAAATCTGTCACTATACCGGCTGGTAGAAAGTATGGTATTATTTACGCAGCACTTGTGGCACATAAAATACACTTATGATTCAAGGCACAGGAATGATTCTACTACAATTTTCCAATCTCGTATGGCACTGGACGGCACTGGTATATGAATTACGTTAACACCTGTGTCATAGTCACTCAGCCAGCTGGAAGTCTATCGCAGGTAGAGTCAGCCATGCAGTGATCAATGAAGGGGGGACTGCAGTATTCTAGCAGGACATTTGGAGATGCTCAGACATACCCTAACTAATGTGCCCAGACACTGGGGTGGGTGGAGGTGTAATACACAAGGGGAAGGTACGATAGGAATAATATCTTTTCCTTCTGTTAGCCACTGAGGTGTTTCACTTGCATGCCTGTGCACTAGGGAGGGAGAGTTTTAATACACAAGGGAATGGCACAATCGGCATATTATTATTGTTCTGTTGGTCACTGTGGCATTTCGTTCCTGGGGAATGTGTGGGACACCACTCGGGATATAAATTAGGCCAAAGTTACTATTAGGCTCGTCCAATCTTATACTCTGGGCTCCTGGTCATTTATCACTAGAATATACTATAGGGAATCACTCGCATGCTATAAACTAATGCGCACATATATCTGGGTCTACAAAGCACACACATAGGCAATGTCCACTCGCTTCACTATCACTGGTGGACCGCAGAATGATTCCTCTATCCGGAGGAAGGACACAGTGACGCGCCCCTGGACAGGGCCCCACATGTAGTTGTGGGACTAAGGGCTCGGCCCGAAGAGAGCCAGGAGACGGGCCTGACGTCGAGTCTGAGAGTCTCGGAGAGGTCTCGCCTGCAGGTAAGTCGTGCCCTGAAGTCGTGCCCTGCCCGGGGTGACTGGGGACCCAGGGTACTGGAACCCGAGGTGGCTGGACTGCACCGACGGCTGGAGGGCAGCATTGTTGTCAGGGTTGTCACACGTAAACCTCGGGCCGGGGGAGTAGTGGACAGGGCCCGACGTTGGCTGCTGGGTCTGCTGTGGCTCCGCTTCGGCCGCTGTTCATACTGGTAGAGTTGCAAGGAACCAAGGTCTCGGGTGAGGCCTTGCCACGGCTCGTGGGAAGGGTCCTTTCTGGCTGCAGGATCTCCTGTGGGAGAGAAGCGGACTGTGGCCTGCTCTACCTCCGGCCTGACATGACTAACGGCCAATGTCGTAGTGGCACAGGGGACAACAGCTTCAGTGTGGCTAGTGGCCTGCTCTACCTCTGGCCTGACGTGACTAATGGCCGATGTCGTAGTGGCACAGGGGACAACAGCTTCAGTGCGGCTAGTGGCCTGCTCTACCTCTGGCCTGACATGACTAGGGGCTGACATCATAGTGGCCCAGGGAACTACAGCTCCAGGGCGGCTAGTGGCCTGCTCTACCTCTGGCCTGACGTGACTAATGGCCGACGTCGTAGTGGCACAGGGGGTTGTAGCTCTGGTGCGGCTAATGGCCGGTACCGTGCAGCTAAGAGAATTAGTAGCAGAGGGACAGACTATGGCCGATCCTGCCTCATACCCAGTATGGCTTGTGGCCAGTACTGCGGTGCTACTCTGGGGGGAACGACTACAGGAGTTGGACGACTTGTGGCCTGTCCTGCCTGACCAACACGCGTCCGTGCTGCGGCCCTGCAGTGGAGATGCAACTGGGGAACGGACTATGGCCAGTTCTGCCCCATACCCGGTATGACAGTGGCCAATACTGCGGCGTTGCGTGGAGTTGTAAACTCCACCTCTTACCTGGCGAGTGGAATTTCGGCCGGAGACTAGGCGCCGGCAACTGCTACCTTTCCGGGGCATCACTTGGGAGTAAGAGGGGCGCCAGGGAGGGATACAGGTGCTCCGTTCCTGTTCCCAGCCGCTCAGTGTCAGCGGCGGACCCCCGGTGGTACTGGGGGGGGTTGAGGGTGTTGGTGTCATCTGCATTGGCTGTCGCATCATCTGTGGCCTCAACCCCTAACTCCTGTATTTCATATATTAACTTAAGTTATACTTAAAATAACAGCACTACATGGGTCTATCCTCCGGAAAAAAAAAAATAGCATCGGAAGTCAACAATCAGTTCATTTCTTTACATTTCTTGGAGACGTGTGTGCGGATGGGACGGACTTACCAAATTTGACATTGAAACCTTCTATGAACTCCAGAATGAGACAGTGATTCCACTAACTCTTCCTTCCATGAGTGGCACCTGTCGGTCCACAAGTAAAATTGTGTACCCCAGGGGGTCACTTCTCTGTCACCAATGATCTCTCGAAAATCAGTGGAAAGACGTGCCCCAGCCAACCTTCTGCCTGGGTGATAACATGGTCATCTCACCTGGACTGACCCCTACTCTCGCTGCTAGGATCATCCTAGGGGCGCTTCCAATGCATTCAGCCTACCATCGCATTCACACTCCATTCATTCATTCTTATGTTTCCAGGTCTCCACCTAGTAACTGACGAGCGCCTGTCAGGTCCTGTAGTCACTGTTACACCCTAGACCAGGGATGCACAATCGGCGGCCCACGGGCCGCATGTGGCCCTCAAGCAACCCTCTGGCGGCCCTCAGTAGATAATAAAAGGTAAAAAATAATAAAAGGCAATAAATTGATAAATAGCAGTTCAGATAATAATTCAAAATGTGCCGTGGACCCAGAACTGCAACCGTTTTTCTGTATCACCTGAAGACGTGGAAGTAGAAGCCCAGTTAGAACTGATTGACCTCCAGAACAGCGACATTCTTCATACAAAGTTTAAAGAAGAGGACTTAATCAATTTCTATAATTGTTTGCCCAAAGATCAATATCCTTATTTGAGAAACAAGGCTGCTATTTCGTTTCGTTTTCGTTTCGTTTCATTTCATTTCGTTTCATTTTTGAAGGCTCCAACATGCTTGCATGCGTCGGCCTTGGTCACCTAATGGTGGCTCTCCATGCTGCTCGATCCCTGGCAGCCTCCCTGTTCAGTCCCTTAACCCTTAAGTCACACTTAATGACCTCGTCCCATGTCTTTCTCGGTCTACCCCTCCCAACCCCTCCCCCAATATTATCACCTCTCACCCTCTGTACCCTATTATCATCCCCCATCCTCTCCACATGTCCAAACCACCTCAGCCTACATCTCCTCATCACAACACCAATACATTCCAGTCCCATCCTACCTCTCAACTCTTCCATCGTAAACTCAGCCCCCCCAGGCCTTGCATGCAGGGATGCACTGCACATCCACCTAATCATTGTCATTTCTGTACGTTTAAACCTGCGAATATCCTCTTCCTTTACTGCCCAGGTCTCACTACCAAACAGCATCACACTCCTAACACATGCTGCATACAAAGACCCCTTAGCACGTAAGGAGAGACCTCTCAATGTCAGGAGAGGCAACAGCTCCCTGAACTTTTTCCAACCACTTCTCACCCTAGCAACCGAGCTAACTCCAGCCCCACCTCCAGCACATAACATGTCTCCCAAATAACAAAACTCCTCCACACACTCAAGAGACTCACCTACAAGTTCAACCCTCTCACACCTAACAATCTCCACCTGCTCTCCCCGACACGCCGCACACATGAAATCGGCATCATCTCGCAGTCTACCTCTAATACCACTACATCTCTTGTGCACCCACTTATCACAAACACTACACAAGATGGAACTGCTTCCCACACCCTTGTGGCAAACTGCACATGGCCACTCTCCCTCTCCTCTGATTGTACCGCCACCAACCCTAGATATCATCTCTTTTGTTTTATCTGCATTCACCCTCAAGCCCTTGTGCCCCATACCATCTCTCCACTTCTTAAATCTTTCCTCCGCCTCCTTTTCATTCTCCACAATCAACACCAAATCATCAGCATACAACATCTCCCATGGGAGTCCATCTCTGAAGTCACGTGAGAGGGCTTCAAGCACCATGATAAACAACAAGGGACTCAAAACTGACCCCTGATGCACACCAACATTCACGGAAAACTCATCACTCAAAGCTCCATTCAATCTTACCTGGGTGCGAGCACCCATGTACATGGCCATCACCACCCTACCCAGCCATTCTTCCAACCCTAGCTTTCTCATTGCCCACTTCACCACGTCTCTAGGGACTCTGTCAAAGGCCTTTTCCAAATCAACAAAAACAAAATACAATTCCATTTTCTTTCCAATATATTTTTCCTGAAGCTGTCGAACAATGAATATGGCATCAGTGGTCCCCCTGCCTGGCATAAACCCAAACTGCATCTCATCTATATTCACTCTTTCTCTAATCATACCTTCTAGAACTCTCTCCATTACTTTCATTATCTGATATAAAAGCTTTATACCTCTGTAATTTCCCCTTTCCAGGGCATCACCCTTTCCCTTGTACACATTTACAATTACACTCCTCAGCCAATCATCTGGGACAACACACTCATATATAATCCTATTTATCAGGTCAGTGACTAACCTCACCCCAGTATCTCCTGAGGCCTTCAACATTTCGGCAGTCAACCCAGACACACCTGCTGCCTTCCCCACCCGCATCCTGCCTATTGCCTCACTCACAGTAGCAGCGTCAATCAAAGGCCAAGGGCCAAACACTGGATCAGCGGGCTCCAAACCTTCTCTATCCCAATCAAACTCCTCATTCAACAGTCGGCTATAATGCTCTCTCCATGCAACTTTAACATCCTCACTGCTCACCACCACCCTTCCATCATCATTCTTCACACACTGCTCACCTACAATGTCCCGATTATCCCTCTTCACCTGATTTGCCACCCTAAAAATCATATTTTTCCTTTCTCCATGATTTAGATTATCAAGTAAAAGTCTCTGTGACTCAGACTTCGCCCTGTATACCTCTCTTCTAGCCCTGCGCTTGGCAGCCAAGTACTCCTCCCTGTTACCACCATTCTTCCATTCCCGGAAAAGCCTTCTTTTCTCCTTAACTGCAGCTTCTACACCCTCATCCCACCACCAAGTTACTTTATGTCTTGGTGGGCCTCTTGTCCAACCGCATATTGTATCAGTAACTCTCAAGAGGTTGTTCTTAAGGGCTCTGTACTGTTCATTAATGCCTCTATCTACGGCTTCCTGTTCAGCCACCACTCTCCTCATCTCACTATAAAAGGCATCCCTTACTGATTGGTTTCCCAGCTTCCATGTTTTCCTCCTAGGTACATATGTCCTCCTTCTCATCACTCGATCCTTAAGCACCATGTCATAAATCAACAGTTTGTGCTGCTGCACACACTCCTTGCTTCCTATAACTTTAACATCCCTCACTAATCTCCTATCAACCCTCCTGACCAGAAAATAATCTACTGTATCTGACTACTAATTCCCCCGGACTCATACGTAATCAACCGGCTGATTCTTTTCCTAAAATGTGTGTTGCACACAATCATGTCCATAGCCTCCCCAAACTCGAGTACTCTTTCCCCTTCCGCATTCCTCACACCATACGCACATCCTCCATGGACTCCTTCATAACCTTGAGCTGCTTCACCCACATGACCATTTAAATCCCCTCCCAGAACCACTACCTTATCATCACCCATACCACTCACTACACGTATTAAATCATCCCAAAATCTATCCTTCTCTGTGTCATCCAATCCCACCTGTGGAGCATATGCCGATATAACTGAAACCAACCTCTGCCCGACCAAAGTTTTCACTACTAATATCCGATCACTTACTCTCATAACATTCATGACATATTCCACCCATTTCTCTGCAACCAACACACCCACACCCCCATATCCGTCAGTTCCCCCCTGCCAAAACAACTTATAGTAGCAATCCTTCCCAACAATCTTTCTGGCTGATCCACCCCTGTACCGGACTTCCTGCAAACATGCCACATCCACCCACTTCCTACTGAATGCCTCAACAACTTCCCCTGCTCTTCCTCTCAAACTACCCACATTCCACGAACCTACCCTAAACCCCCTTGGTGATTTGCTGTCCTCAGGCTTGCTTTGGTGCTTGTTTTTGTTCATAGTCATAGTCGGTAAGATAAAGGGGGGTAAACATTCCAAAGGCCCGACCCATTGCACAGACCCAGGTCCAGGCAATGGATCTGGGACCCCTAGCCCACCAGCTTACCAGTGGCTGTGGTAGTGGCCTCGGGGCACCCTGCCAGGACAGCTGCAGGGACACCCTCCAAGCGCGGCTTGGCACTGCAACTGCCCCACCATTATGCACCCAATGATAGGGCAGCCTCCTGGGGCGTTACTCCCAGGTTCGGGCCCCTCTCTATTGAGCGGAAGCGGCAGCCTGGGAACCGCAATGCCCTGTACCCTCTAGCACAGGTTCGAGCCCCATCTCGCCCCAGACCCATGATCTATGCCGGCGGAACCCCAGTCAAGCCTCCCCCCAAAGTCCGCCACTAGGTAGCGGGGGCAAAGTTTTCTGGCCGCATGCCCTTGCTGGCGTCAACCCCTGTAACGTAGTGGGATACGTTGTGTAATATGTAAAGCGCATGTGGTGTAGTGCATAAGATAGTTAGAGGAAATGTTTGGGAGAGTATGCTGGTCTACTCTCCATGTTACTGTCACACGAAAAGGTCAGCAAAGGGGGATGGTTAGGTAACTAGTGAAACAGGAGCTCCAGCTCTCCCTATCACCAGTATTCCCATTCCACTAGTATTCCCCTCGGGAGTACTACCCTGTTCGGCCCGTGCTACACCCTCCTCCTACCTTTATGCAAGCTTATTTGGCTCTACCTATATATGTGAACAAACATTTAGTCTACTAAGTCAAAACAAGTCAAACATTCGAAGCAGGCTGAGTGATGAAAGTTTGCTCATCTGTTTTGCGACTGGCAACAACAAAGTTTCAACCCAACATGAAGAAGCTTGTCTATGAATCACAGTGTCAAAAATCGCATTAAGAAGAATGTGTCATGCATGCCAGGTAAGGATTAATCATAGTTTTGTAACGTAATGGATTAAGTACTATATTTTTACCATTAAGCACCTAAAATTTCTACATTTATGTTTAAAATAAATCTTGCGGCCCTCAGTGAGTTTTAAGTTTGATCATGTGGCCCGAGGAGTCCAAAAGGTTGTGCATCCCTGCCCTAGACCGTGCTGACTGTAAATTGAGGGAGGTCTGCAGTTTTCCCTCGAATTAAAGCAACACAATATTCACTGAATAGCGCTGCGCCCATGACACAAACTCCGATTAACTCTAGACATGAGATTAAACTCTCTGAACTCTTGAACTATCACAGTCAATAGTCAGACAGTCCGACCCGCACACATTTCCCTATCCAACACTTAACTTGATACTGCAATAACCCACCTCACAACACTTCAACATTCTTCAATCAGTCTCCGGGAAGGACGTCTTTCACATGGCGGTAATTGTTCGCCCACTGGGTGAGGTTCAAATGTTTCCTCCTGGGGTTCCAAGAGCCACTCTTCACCTCCATGATAGGTTTTACATGTCCTCCGGCTCTTTGTATCTTTTTCCCCGTGAATATATTTTCTGCCACATATTGTACACACTTCCGTCCATTAACACTTCCACTACACGATACGGACCATCCCATTTCACATTAAGCTTTCGACACGTACCAGGTATCACTGTCTCTTTCTTAATCCACACAAGGGTTCCAACTCCAGCCACTTGGTTCTTTTGCCTTCAGTTAGCCACGTCTCTGTACTGTCTCGACATCTTCTGGTGCGTTTCCCAAATGAGTGCATGGGCAACCGTCATCCCGTCTTCCTCACCATCGACTGAGGGTAATAGCGCACCAACCAGTCTGGGTGGATGGCGAGAGAAAAAAAAAAAAGCATAGTAGGGCTGCTGCCCCGTAGACGTATGGACCGCCTGATTCATGGCGATCTGACAGGACTGGAGCAATTGGGGCCAGCAAAGAGGGTGGCCCTGACATAAGGCAGAGAGGATTGACTTCAGGGTCCTATGCATCCTCTCGGTTATTCCATTCCCTTGGGGATGATAAGGGGTCGTGTAGTACAGGGTGATTTGGTGTCGTTGGCAGAACCGTTGAAAGTCTCTATTGATGAACTCGCCTCCGTTGTCCAGGACAATTCCACGGGGTGTGTCATAGTCTGCTACATACTGCCCAAGTTTGTCTGTGATGTGTGTGGTCTGTTTTGCTGTAAGGGGGAAGAATCTAACGAAGCAACTACAGTGGTCCACTACTGTAAGCACGTAGCTATAACCCTGGACTTCAGCAACCATGTCAGTGAGATCTATTCCAATCCTCTCCAGTGGTTTACTCACTGGGGGTAATTCCCTCCACTGTTGCTGCAATCCAGTGTCCTGATTGAACCTTTGACAAGTTACACATTTTTTTACATACATACATCAATTTTGAGATTTTGCCAGTAATAGGGTTCTTTGTTTTTTTTATATAGTTTTCTTTTGCCCTAGATGACCTGCTAATTCATGGGCGTGTTGTAGAGCCTGAACAGCTAAGGTACGAGAAACTATGAGACTATAATGAAGACTACCATCTGCCTTTTCGAGCACAAAATGTAATAATTCATCTACCAAGGCAAACTGATCTAACGTAGTCTTTGATAATCTTTTAGCAGGGATTCTACCACCTTCCAGATACTGCACTATTTCTCCCCATACTAGTTCTTCTCTCTGGCAGTCTCTCATTTGTTCTCGGTCTAACCCGAGCCATGTAGCTTCAGGCGACCGGACTACCACTTGAACTGGGCGTGACAAAATTATTCTTGCCCTTGAGGTTTTGAATGTCGTAGTTATATTCCCTCATTTCCAGAATCTATCGGTTCATCCGAGGTGATTTAGCCCTGCGTTTGAATATGCTTGTTAGAGGTTGGTGATCAGTGGCTACCATAAAATGGGTACCCCATAAGTAATGATGAAAGTTACAGCACGCGAGAACTACTGCAAGAGCCTCCTTGTCTGTTGTTGAATATCGAGACTCGCAAGAGGTCAATTTTTTTTAGAAGTACCCAATTGGCTTGTTGGTACCATCGGCTTGGATTTGACTAAGGACTCCTCCAACATGAGTGTTACTGGCGTCCGTGGTAAGAACGAACGGTTGCTCTACCCTAGCTCTAACTAAAACAGGGACATTTGTAAGGCAAGATTTGAAATGTTCAAAAGACTTCTGACATTCATCCGTCCAGTGAAATGTCGTTTGAGATTTTGTCAAATTGGTAAGGGGTGTAGCAATCCGTGTGAACGATGGTAATGTTTTCTATAAAACCCACACATTCCGAGGAATCGTCTCACTTCTTTCACAGTGGTGTGTGACTTCATCTTTGTAATCACTTCAACATTTTTTGGATCCAGCTTGCTTCCCTCGGCTGAAATCTGGTGACCCAGGAAGGTCACTTCCTTACATCCAAATTCACATTTACTGAGGTTTAATTTCACCCCACTGAGAGCGAGCAGCTCGAAAAGTTGTTTCAATCGCTCCAATAGAGTAGAGAAACTGGGGGCCCATAAGATTAAATCATCTAAATAATTCTTGACCCAACTCTTCTAGGAGAGGTGCTAATAATGTGACCTTTTGTCATGAGAAGATTGCGGGGGAACAGTTGAGACCGAAAGGAAGGCGTCTGAATCGATAGAGTGCTACCCCATCGCTGAAGGTAATGAGCTCACGGCTCTCCTCATCTAACAAAATTTGGAAATACGCCTCTCGCATGTCCAGTGTGACATAATATTGATGTCCGGCTGCTTGTTCTACTAACTCATCTAACTGTGGGAGTGGGTAGACCTCCGCCGCGAGGTGTTGGTTCGCGTGGCAATAATCAGCACCCTACCCGTGTCCCTGACTGCCTTGGAGAGAGTTCCAACATACTTGACCTTTTCCTAACAACTAATCCTTCTGCTTACACTGTTAATCTTTTCTCTCCGTTGGGCTCCTCCGATCATAACCTTATTACCTTAACCTGTCCTATCGCTCCAGTACAGCCTGTGGACCCTCCAAAGAAATGCCGCCTGTGGCACTTTGGAGCTGCAGATTCGGAGGCCCTCAGGCAGTACTTCTTTGATTTTCCTTGGAATGATTATTGCTTCCATGGCCGGGAGCCGTCTGAGTGTGCCTTGCGCATTATGGAGGTTATTCTCTCGGGCTTGGAAGCATACATTCCTTTCTCATATCCTCTGACTTATGCAAGAAAGCCTTGGTTTAATCACGCTTGTTCTAATGCTGTCCGCAACAGAGAGAGGGCCTATAAGAGGTACCGGAGCCAACCCACCCCTGAATCACATCTTTTTTATATTTCTGCCTGGAATCGCGCTAAGTCTGTTCTTCGCTCTGCTAAAATAATTTCATCCGTGTTAAATGTTCCCAAATCTCCAACTTGAATTCTTCTCACTCCTTTTGGCACCTTGCCAAAAACCTTTCTAACAACTTTACCTCATCATCCTTCCCTCCTCTTTTCTACTCTGATGGCTCTGTAGCTATTTCTTCTACTGATAAAGTAGATCTCTTCGCTCAGACTTTCTCCTCCAATTCTACCTTAGACGATTCCAGTGCTGTTCCTCCATCACTTCCCCCCTCAGACTTCCTCATGACTGGCATTAAAATTTCTTCAGCTGATGTATTTTCTGCCATCACTGCCCTCAATATTAACAAGGCATATGGGCCTGATGGAGTCCCTCCTGTTGTCCTCAAAAACTGTGCTTCTGTGCTTACACCCTGCCTAGGTAAACTCTTTCGCCTTTGTCTCTCAACTTGTACCTTTCCTTCTTGCTGGAAGTTTGCTCTCATTCAGCCAGTCCCAAAGAAGGGTGACCATGCCCAACCCTCTAACTATCATCCAATTGCTTTAGCATCCTGTGTCTCAAAAGTTTTTGAATCAGTTCTTAACAGAAAAATTTTAAAGCATCTTTCCTGTCACAACCTTCTTTCTGTTCGTCAGTATGGATTCTGTCAGGGGCGCTCCACTGGCGATCTTCTCACCTACCTTTCAGACTCCTGGTCATCCTCCTTTCGGGACTTTGGCGAAAGCTTTGCCATTGCACTTGACATCTCAAAGGCTTTCGATCGAGTCTGGCATAAATCTTTGATTTCCAAACGGCCCTCCTACGGTTTCTATCCTTCTATCTGTGCCTTCATCTCTAGCTTCCTTTCTGGTCGTTCTATAGCTGCTGTTGTGGATGGCCATCGTTCTTCTCCTAGACCTATCAACAGTGGTGTTCCTCAGGGCTCTGTCCTATCACCAACTCTCTTCCTTTTATTCATCAATGACCTTCTAAGCTGTACATCTAACCCTATCCACTCATATGCTGATGATTCCACCCTTCACCTTTCCATTCGATTTCCGCAACGTCCATCTCAGCAGTTAATTCAGCAAACAGGGATGAGGCTATGGCACACCTAATGTCTGACTTGGCTCATATCTCTGATTGGGGTAAAAATAATCTTGTTATTTTTAATGCATCAAACTCAGTTCTTACATTTATCAATCTGACAAAATCTTCCTCAGGATTACCCACTAATGTTAATAATGTCCAGCTCAGTCCTGCATCATCCTTGAACATGCTTAGGGTTTCATTCTCTCGGGATTTGTCTTGGAAAGAACATATTACGTCTCTCGTGAAATCTGCTTCCAAGGGATTAGGTGTGCTAAGCCGACTCCGAACTTTCTTTACCCTTGCACAGTTGTTGACCTTGTACACGGGTTTTATTCGCCCCTGTATGGAGTACGATTGCCCAAAGAAGTGATGACTCGCTTTTCTAAAGTTTTGGACAAACTCCCTTGGTCTGGCAATGTTCACTTGAATTAGGGTAAGGAGACGGAAACAATCTTTCCCTTCCCTGGAAACAATCTTTCCCTTCCCTGCAAACATTATTTATGGTGTAAAGAAACTAATCTTGCGAAAATATTAGTTAAGTTTAGCGTTTATTTCTTTTTAGGCCAATAAGAATAATTAAGTAAAGAGCGACATCTGGCACATTTCCACTCGTTGCCCGATTCATGAAAGCAGTGTTACCACTGTAGCAATTTTCCCGCTAAATTTAAATGTTGTAAAAGCGAATCTAGCTGGTAAAAATTTAAATTTTATATTTGTATCTGATATTCTTTTGAAATCCTGTCTAGCATTGTTTTCCTTAATTTCTCTTAGTCTGGCGGATTTTTACTAGTACTGACACCAATCTAGCGGGTTTCTATGGTTTACCTTTGGCAACACTCCCCAGTAGGCCTTATGTAGTTACGGTAGTCAGTGTTATGTCATGGGAAGGGATGGATGCTTCACCCTTTGTCACGATCCCCTTCTTTTTACACAATCCTTTTCGTCTAAAATTCTCTACGTTGTCACACTCTAGCATTTGACTGTCATCCTCTCCCTGTTTAGTTCCTTCGTGAAACTGCTCTACGTATTACATGTTGAATTTTCATTGTGTGAATGAATTGACCAATTTTCCTCCAGCAATTGCATTGGTATCATAAACTGAATACCGGCAGATTAATTGCTTCTTGGTAGCAACACAGGTGAGTAGGGGTTGTTCTTGGGCACATGCAATAATTTGTCTGTTTTGGTCTTGTGCTAGGAGGGGCTCCATTTCGCAAATTTTCTTTGGTCTACCTCTGTCTGTATCGCTTATCTATCCGTTGACTGTCCTCCTCGATGTTAAGTTGCCAGGATACCTGTCTTGCTGGAATATTTACTAAATTAAGAGCAATAATTTGCTTGCACTGCAAGGTTACAGCATCGCGTTGACAAACCATCTTGCTACAGCACTCTTCTTCTTCTTCTTAGGTTAAAGGGTAGTGAAGCGATGAAGCTTATACACCCTCCCCTGGCGGAAATGGCACCCTGGGAAGTTGGGCCTAGCAGGGATGATTATGCACTGATGACCCCTGTTAATCGGATGGTTTCTTGAAGAAAGCAGAGGAGGCTCATCTCACCAGTGGGGATTACAGGCGACGAATCTGACCTGTAACACGGAGAAACTGTTTCATGAGGCGTAATACCTTGGCCTTTTGGTCCTCCGATAGGCCAACACCAGCTAGTAGGATAGGAAGCGTGAAGTCGTGGACACCACAGGCGATCAAGGCTGAACGGAGGAAGGTTCTAGCAGAGAAGAACCTTGGGCACCAAAAGATGAAGTGGAGGATGGTCTCATCTGCACTGCCACACCATGGGCACGAGGGAGTAGGGGAGGGGCCTATCCTGTGCAGGTGTGCGTTGAGGGCTGTATGGCCAAGCCGTAGTCTGACCAGTGCGGTGTCCAGGTCACGGCTGGAAGAGCGAGCCCAGGGTTGCGGGGCAGATGATGTGCGATATGCAGAAAGGCATGTGTTGTGTAGCAAATCAGGGATGGCAGCATTCCATATGTTGAAGATGGTGTGAAAGACGTGTTTAGAAAAGGAGGAAAAGTCAAGAGGATAGGGTTCAATGTCTGTCGTGTCATGTGCCAGTGTGGCCGCAGCATTGGCTACGGTGTTTCCATGGATGCCAGTGTGAGAAGGGACCCACTGAAAATGTATTGTAAAGCCTCGAGCATGGAGAAAAAGAAGAACAGAGTGACAGTTGAAGATAAGTTTGCGATGAGAGGACGGGCGCCAGGAGCACAATAGGGCTAGGGAAGACTGTGAATCAGAAAAAATGACGACTGTCTGGGGGTGGAGTGAATCTCTGACAAACACCAAGGCGCCCAGGATGGCAAAAAGCTCAGCGGCAAGGATAGGGTGAAGCCCGTCTAGTTTCCAAATTCTACACAGGGAAAGAGAAGGGACAAATATTGCCGCCGTTGTGGAAGGAGGGGATGGGACATGAGAGCCATCTGTAAAAATCTGGAAGGAGTTAGTGTAACGGAGGGACAGTAATTCACCAAAGAGGGGTAAGGCATTGGGAAAGTCAATGAACTTAGTAAATGGGGCGTGAAGGTGTAAATGAAAAAAGGAGGGTAGTGGGAACCAAGGGGGGACTGGGGAGACAGTGGATATAGGGATAGGATGAGGTAAAGGCAGGGACAATCGGCTATAGGATTGCAAAGCTCGGACAAGGAATGGAACACGTGAACGTAGAGGCCAGGATGGATTATCATAGGAGATTCTGGAGTGGGCATAAAGTATAACCAAGGGATGGGAAGGGGAAAAAGAGAGACTTCTATTTAGGAATAAGCAATCTTGGAACACTCGCCATCGCTCCAGAGGTAACACATTTGCCTCTGCATGCATAGCAGCAGCCGGAGAGGAGCAGAATGCTCCAAGTGCTGTCTGGAGGGCAGAATTTTGAATTACATCGAGCTTACTTAAAAGGGAGAGGGAAGCAGATCCATATATGGTACAGCCATAATCCAGTTTGCTTCGGATATACACTTGGTAAAACTTCAATAGGACTTCCCGGGAGGCACCCCATCGGAAGCCTGTTAAGCATTTCATGAGGGAAAGGCGTTTCATACAGGAGACTCATAAATAATCAATATGTGCCTTCCAAGTCAGAATTGGGCCATCAAGTCGGAGTCCCAGGAAAGTGTGGCGACGCCGAAGAGGTACAGAGGTATCATGAACATAAATAGTGGGCAGAGAGGGTAATGCGTGTTTAAGGGTATAAAACATTAGAACACATTTGTCTACATTAACCCTGAATCCCCAGTCTGCAAACCAAGTTAGAAGGGTATTAATCCCCGACTGAAGACTATCCTGTGCCTCCTGCAGAGTGGGTGCTGAGCTAAGGAGGGTTAGGTCATCTGCATATACTAGAAGAGAAGTGCCTGGAGGGCCGGGTAGTGTAGACAACATCATGTTAAAGAGGAAGGGACTCAAAACCGACCCCTGAGGTACCCTCTTACGAACTGGGAAGGAAGAAGAGGTTAACCCCCCAAGAGAAACTGAGAAAGTTCTACCAGGCAGGAAACTACGAATCCAAGTCAGAGGCGTGCCAACTATCCCCACTCTTGATAAATTATAGAGGATCCCCTCATGGGAAGCAGAGTCGAAGGCCCCAGCCAGGTCTATAAAAAGGGACAACATGATTTCCTTATTTCTATATGTGACTTGGATGGAATGTTCAAGTTGATGAAGAACATCCAGAGTGCCTCGTCCTGGCCGGAAACCACACTGCTCCTCCATGAGAAGACCCTTACTCTCTGCCCACCAATGTAACCGGTTACTTACCACTCACTCCATGAGTTTCCCAAGACATGGAAGAAGGGCTATAGGCCTGTAGCTACTAAGCAGGGTGGGATCTTTCCCCGGCTTTGGAAAGGGAAGAATGGAGGCATGCTTCCATGTCGGGAAAGACGCCCAACCGCCAGCTATCGTTGATCAACTGCAAGAGGAGATCATGTGCCACAGGAGGTAAATGGGTCAGGAATTCATATGGAATAGTATCCGGCCCAGCAGCTTTGCGGGGGGGCAGAGCACGCATGGCAATTGTCAACTCATGAGGAGTGATAGGGGACAAGTCCGTCGGGGGGGGCTTCGTTTCAGCCACCTCAACCACGCACATGACACGGGGCAAGTCAGGGAGGGGAGCTGGGATACCAAGGGACATGCTGTAATGGCGGGCAAATGCATTAGCTGCATCTGCGGTAGTGAGCAGATCCACTCCATCTTGGGTTAGGGGATATGTGTAAGTGGTTAATTTACCCTTCATGGCCCGCAAAAAACGCCAGGCGCGAGTGGAGGAAGTGGAGAATGACAGAGATGCCACAAAAGTCGCCTAGGCCTTCCTTTTTGCAGCCATGACTGTACGGGTGCACTCCACATTTGCCCGTCGATACTGAGCTCTGTTGGCCTCAGATAAGCAGACCTGCCACGCGCGCCAAGCCTGGCGCTTTGCTAACACCACCCTGTGACACTCCTCGGTCCACCAAGGGACCCCACACCGTGGCGCCCGACGGGAGGTGATCAGTGAAAATGCTTCCTTGCCTGCCGCCATCAACCAATCCGAAAAAGCACCCGCGGCTAGATTTACGAGGAGGTGTATCACTGGCGGAGAGTCCATCAAAACCTTGGAAAATTTTGTCCATCCACCATCGGACAGACGCCACCGCGGGCTCACGGGAGCCAAGTCGGAGACGGATCTATCAGGGATGTGGATTATTAGCGGGAGATGATCGCTACCCATAAAGGGTCCCTCAGTAAATTCCACCCCATGAAAGTAGGTATCCCCTATACATAGATCTAAAACTGAGCCTGCTCCTGTGTGTGGATCATAACGAGTTTTGAGGCCCACTGGGGATAGAAGGACGTATCTGTCTGTTTGTAATAGATACGAAAACAGGGAAGAACCGGTGGCGCTTACAGAGCTGCTAGGGAGACCGGGTTCCCACAAGGAGTGACGGGCATTAAAGTCACCAAAGACCAATGCCGGTGAAGGGAGCTGGTTGAAGTAATGTGTAAATTCAGCAATGGTGATATTTCGACAGGGGTTGTATAAAAGTAATAAGGAAACTCGACGTCTCTGCAACTCTATCTGTGCACCTAAGGTCTCCAGAGCCCCATTGGTATAAGCGGTGAGTGGGAAAGGCCTGTGATGAATACCGTCCCTGACCAGTAAGGCCAACCCACCCCCCTGCTGTGCTGGCCTATCCTGTCTAATGACTGTATATCCTCTAAGATTAAAACGAATATGTGGTTGTAACCATGTTTCACTTACCCCAATAATCGACGGAAGAAGTTCGTTCATAAGCATCTTAAATTCATAGGTTTTATTCAATATAGAATGAGCGTTCCATACCACCATGGAAAAATGCTTTGGGGTGGAGTCTATGAAGATAATACAAGGGAAAGTAACCTGGGCATAATTTGCTCACAAATATCCTTGGGTGTCATGCCCTGAAGGTAGGCTGATATGGCATCGATGACAATCCGGAGAAAGGCAGCAAGATCCACAGCAGGGAGAGGTCGTGGCTGGGTACCAAGGGAAGGCAGCGGTGAAGGGGGTCGCTGGGGCCTGTCTGGCAGGGTGCGGATTGCTTGAGCACGATGAGGGGCCCATTCCTGGTGCTGACCTTGAGAGGGGATTGGAGCCAGCGAGATCTCTTCCATTGATGTCCTGTCCTCTGGGAGATGTGGGGGGGAGCGAGGTCGTTCAGACACACGAGGGGGCCTCAACCTCGGGGGCGAGTGGACGACCGCTGAGTATGTCAGTCTCTGGGCAGATGTCACTATCTCAGGGGGTGGGGAAATGTGTGTGCCCGTATCAGATTCCCTGTCGATGATGTCCGCCTCTGATGGTTGCAGATCCTGCAGGGCAGAGAAACGGTTGGAGGTGACTGCAGCAAAACTGAGGCCCTGCTGCACAGGTCGGCTGGCTGCATGAGAGGAGACAGATGGTGCTGACTGAGTGAGGCGAGGGGGTGTGGCAGTACGCAGTGCCGGGTTGAGGGAGCGCAGCTTGGTGTTCACAGACTGGAGAGAAGATGGGTTGTTTCGGGCTTCTACATGGATGGTAAGAGCTTTCTGATAAACTGGGCATGATCTTGATGTGACTGTGTGAGCGTCGCCACAGAAAAAACAATAAGGGTCCTCTTTACAAGGCTCCCCAGTGCTAGAGCGATAGGGGTGAAAGTGGCTGCATCGTGCACATCGGACCCTGTTCCGACAGGAAAGGGATCCGTGTCCAAACTGGTGGCAAGTGAAGCATCGTAGCAGCGGAAAGGTGTAAGTACCCACCATGTAGCAAGAATATCCCAGTATGACTTTTTCTGGCATGGGACCCTCAAACTTGAGGCGAATAACTCGAGACGGAACCTGTGTGCCATCCTGTCCAGATCGGGAAGTGAGGCGTGAAACCTCTACAAGGTGGCCCCCTGACCCCAGACAGCGAAGCTGTGAAAGGATGTCATCGGTGGATAGGTCAAGTGACACCGGGCTGATTTTCCCAAATGAATAAGCACTATCTGTGGGGGAGGTGGCCCTCCAGCACTTGACCTTCCATTCTCCGAGGGAAGTTAGGGACTCAGGAGGGGCAGATAGCTTGGTTAAATTCGCCTCTGCTATGCAGAAGCGAAAGGCTGCCCCTCGTCCCAATACCCGAAGCTCACCCTCCACACTATATTTGCTCCAAGAGCAAGCACTGATGGCCTTAGACAGAGCTCTGGGGTTGGTAAAAGCTGCACTGCCATCTAAAGTGCGGACCAGGAAAGTGATTAAGCGCTCACCTGTGATGTCAGTAGATTGTGTGGGCTTAAAATACTTCCCTGAGTGGGATGTGTCGTCCTGTCCACCATCCTCCTCTTCTTCCTGGAGTGGCTGTCGTCCACGCTTGCCTTGGGTAGGTCCGACCTCCAGCATAGCCTCGTCATCCATGGGCACTCCAACCGGCTGGGTAGCCGGCTGCGCCGCCATCTCCAAAGCGTTCACTCTCCTTTACCGCGCCTTATTATGGTGTGTTTTCTCTTCTTGCTTGTTTAGTACCACTATATCACTCCACAACAAGATACCACGAGCAGCACCTCCTTCGAATTCCCTCAGTGTTGATTTGAGTTCGACTGTGCTGATGACAGGTAGTGACTTTCTCTGCGTCCTGCTCAGTCGGTCACTCTCGGGCGAATCCTTGTTTTCAATTCCCAGACTGGAAAATCAATCCAATCATGAGCTTAATACAACTTCTTGATATGTCTGCTACAGCACTCACGGCCTCACGGGTTCTCCAGCGTAAACATCCCGCATAGAGATTTAAATGTGGATAGTAATATATTTTTAGACGTTTATTTTTCCGAGTTGATGGCGTTCGTGATTTCGACATTACCATTATCTGTGTGATTTATTTTATGGGACATTATTTCTTCAGTATTGTTGATTCAGAATGTAAAATAAATATGATGAGAGTTTCTCCGCATTTTAACCCTGAAACCGTTGAGCGATAGGCTGTGCGTTTCACATTCTTTCGTACTGCTAAGCCTCAACTTTAGTGTATTGTGGTTTCCTCTTCCGTAATGCAAGACATACACAGTAAAAATGCTTATATATTGCCTTTTGGTGTTGTCTACCCAAATACTGCTCTTTCCGGTGTGCAATATAGGAAATATAACTAGGGCGCGGCAGTTGCCAGATACCACTTTTTGAGCGAAAGGTACTGGGAATCGGGTCATCACTTCTTTGGGTGATTGTACAACTCTCACGTGTGGGGAGGCTCCCCACATGCAACTCTTCTCAATAGGGTGGAGTCAAAGGCTTTTCGTCTCATTAACTCTCCTCCCCTTACTGATTCCCTTCAACCTTTGTCTCTTTGCCGCACTGTTACTTCTTTATCTCTCTTCTGTCGCTACTTCAATGGTCACTGTTCCTCTGAACTGTCTGCTTGCATCCCTCCACCTCTACGACAGGCACGTAGTACCCATCTAGCAACAAACTTTTATTCCTTTTCTGTCCAACTCTCTAATGCAAGAGTTAACCGTTACTCCCAGTCCTTCATTTATGCAACTGGTCAACTCTGGAACTGTTTCCCTCTGTCTGTATTCCCTACTTCCTATGATCTCCAGTCTTTCAAACGCAGTGTGTCCAGGCATCCCGAAATGGATGGATCTTGAATTTGGCTGTCTTTTGTATTGTTTTTACATTTTCTTGGAAGGAACAGTATGCGGACCCTGGCCTTTGATTCCTTCTTCCTTGCATTAAAAAAAAAAAAAAATCGAGGCACATTCGTTTACTACCATCAGGTTTGTTTATGAGGACGATAGGCGACAACCAGGCTGCTGTGGACCTTTCAATAATTTCTCTGTTCTCCATGTCTCTTAACATCTCTGGGATAATTTGCTTTACTTGTACTGGATAGCGAAACATAGGCCCACAACTGGGTTGAGGGTTTGCGACTTTAATATGAGCTGGAGGACCGCTGATTAGGCCTAACTCACCTTCATCGAGAATAAAAAGAGGGTCATACTCAAGGATCAACTTAGTTAAATCTTCTCACTGGTCATTAGTGCTGTGTTGCCAATTCTGCTCGCCGATCAGAGCTTTCAGTTTCGGAGACCGTGTTCCATTTTGTTTGACGCGATCATTCTATGGAAGAAGATCGTTGTGAATCTTAGTAATGTTAATTTTGTCAGGGATTGGATTGGCCACTCTCTCGTAAGATCCGATAATGGTGCCCTTACAAAATTGTTTTACCTTTTTGGTTGTGTTAATGAGTGGGAAGTAGACAGTATTTGCCGCATTGACTTGGACCAAATAAGGATGACTATTATGACTAACCCTGGGTTGAGGGTAGATGAGATTAGTAGTTGGGTCTTCCCTTACAGGTACGGGCATGAATTTAGATTGATAGGGGTCTACCTTTACTGTAGTAAGGAGGTTAATCTGTGAGAAGATTTGTGTTGGGTTGGAAAGTTCTACTGGATCAACTCGCTCTCCCCACCTTGTTCTTCTGACCGCGGACATGATTCACCACATAAGGGGCACCTCCCCAGGTCATAACTCTCTTTGCTCCATCCCACATGAGCAAAGCTTGGTTCAACATGTCACATCCCAGGAGTATGTCAGTACTGATGTAAGAATTTGGTACTACCGGGAACCATTGTTTATGCGTCTTCTCGTCACCAACCGCTATTTCGGCTCGCAGCATTCCTAATACTCTCAGAGGTGCGCCTGTGACTCCTTGTAAGCGCGGCGGATTTCGACATGTGTTTATTTCTCCCCCAATCCGTTTGATTGCGGACTCCTTAATTAAAGTGTAGCTACTACCGGTGTCCACAATAGCTTCTATTATTTTCCCATTTATTAATACACTGATGGTGGGGGATGTTTGGCCACCGGCTAGTTATATTTGTTGAGACGGTCCATGAGATACTTTCGAAGAAACATTTTGAGCTGCGGTATTGTGACTACATCCAGGGCACCTGCGTTCTCCACACCGACATCTGCGTCTGCGACAACCAAAACAATGCCCAGGAGGGGGTTTCCGCCAACAATATCGGAGGTTATGTGATGATGTGAGACAATGAGCACAGTATTTATCACTATATGCTTTGGGGGTACTAGGCTGTCCCTTATTCACTTGTGCTAGATTAGATTTAAGCTCATGGATCTGGTGCTTTAGTTCCTTCACTTCGTCTCTCGGTCCATCTGGACTCGAATAATCACTTTGGTTCGACGAGGTGGATGGCGATAGCCAGTTTTCTTCCTCCCTTTCCTTCACAGTTCTCTCGGAAGGCACCGCATTGACGCGAGATGTCACTTCCAATAGTTGGCGTTTGTGTTCAATTCTATCGGTATATTTTCTCAACGGGTATTCGTGTAGAGTTGGAATTCTTGGACTGTATATAAAATAAGAAGATTCCACCGCTTTACCACCAGTGTAGGGATAGAATTTTTAGACTCTGTAAGATGGGAAATTAACAATCCCACCACTTTAGCCGCCAGTGTCGTGATGCAAAATTTAGGCTCCCAGTTAATAACAAAAATTAACACTTTACCACCGCTGTCACCAGTGTGGTGCTATAATTTTGAACCTCCGAAGTTAATTAACGAAAAGAAGAAGAGATACCATCACTATGAATCAGTCGAGTTACAAGAGTAGGCTGCCACCACCCAGCGAATGCCAGGAAAGAATTATTAGCTCCACTAAAGTAAGATGAAGAGCACTGGGGCCTTGCGAATAAGTGACTAGGGTGGCGTGAATTGTTTAGAGTGCGTGAGCCATAAGATAGCAACACACCTTGCAGGCCACTCAATTAAACGATAAAACTCCCCAGGGGATAATAAGTCTCAAACACAGTAAAAACTTAAACTAATATTTACTAAGTCTAAACATACAAATATAAGAAACTAGATATTGATCAAATTAATCATAGATTACTTACAGGATATGAATTACTGGAAACTATAAGATCAGTACTCTTTCGCACTGATATTACCTCATGGCAGGGCAGATATACCAAGAGAAGATCAATGAATGCAAGAGTACTTTTACCTCCGCTGAACAAATTCACGGAATGATACTAACACACTATTATGAACAGAGTTCCTCACATTTGGGTTTAAGCACAATTTTATATTCACATACACATATGAATATATAAATTTCACCTCTTAACCTATTATTTCCAAATTAACACTATCTCCAGTGTATCTAACAATTTCATATACCAAATCATTAAATTCACAATGATACCTTAACATGGAACCAGCAATCCAATGGCCTCGTATGGGCTCCTTGGGTAATGACCTTAGAAAAATTACATAACAGAATATATCCTTGGGACCGAGTTCTTTCCCACACTTTTCACTTCGAAGTTCTCAAGCAACTCATACAATGATAATAGAGGAACTACGTAAACGAATCGACACTCTAAATCTGGAAGGCAATTTGCGATAACTTCTTGGACTAAAAAAAAATATCAAACAGGCTTACTACTCGTTTACAATACTCCCAAATATGTAAATATAAGATTACAGTATTACAGTGGACCAATAATTCGCTATCAAGATTAGTGAATCTGAAAAAGGGGGTGGGGAAGAATTACTGGCATAAACAGGCACAAACAAGAAGAACCGTTTGGCTACTACTTTCATCGGGGCAGGCGGCTACGATGGAACAACGGCAATCTGTGAACGACGGGGCGTTGGAGAGCAAAGACATTATGAAAGGAAGTTAGAGGAAACATTATCAGTCAACCTACTAATATATATAGAGAGAATTAACATTACAGAAACAAAGGGGGGGATTCAGAGCGCGTGAACTACTCACCTGTGAACGACAGGGCATCGGAGAGCAAAGTGAGCGTCTCTTGCCTTCGGCCACATGCTCTCTTCCTCACGGTTGTCCTAACATTGGAACTGACTTCGACTAATTCCTCTGCAGCAATACTGTTCACACCTACTAATATCACATAGGAAAAAAGTGTCACTCTCGACGTACACGAATGGGTTGACTGACGATGTTTAAAATTTCGTGGTAAGCGTGTGGGATTGACAATTATACCGAAGCCTAAACCAACGAGTGTTTCAACTAATTGTAACCACGTGGAGATACGTATCCAGTCGCGAGTGTAACGCAGATTTTGCGGTTGCAAATTTCCATTATCGGCAATTAGAATGTAACTAAGCTTTAATTCATTACTATGTAGTACAAAAAGATGATAATACCAAGCCTGACTTACAAGTTTCGAATTTAAAGTATGAAGACAAATTTTCGCGATTATTAATCTCGTTCTAAAACTTTCGCCTCTGTGTCAACCGTGAGAACTGACCACGACTCTCACTCCCATAATCACTCTATACAGTTCCTCTGTTACTAGAGTATCACTTAGGCTAGAAATGTTAACAGGGAACAAGCCTGAATATGGAATTTGATGATCACTCCCTACATATTGCAGATGAACCATAATCAGGGGTTCAAGGCTACACCTACATTACACTTATACTAACTTATACTACACTTATATTAACTTATACTAACTTATGTATGCTTAAATTACCCTTAAAATTACGGCACTACATTTGTCATCTAAGAAACCTTCTAGTTTTACCCATGATGGAAGAGGTACTCCATAACACAGTTTCCGTTTGAGAGTTCTGTCCCGGTTAGGGAATTTCTCACTTGGGAATTTATGTTCTATGGCTGCATGTTAGCAAATGAAATGGTGCATAAAGGCCTGAGGCGATTCTACCCAATCAAAACATGCTGAATCCAGCTCCTGCAATGCTTGGTCAATACTAACTTCAATAACAAACTCTGCCCTAAGGAATGCCTTGAATGCTGACCATGAGGTTACTCGATTTCTAGTCTGGTTGTTATGAATGAAAATGGCAAGTTTCGAGCTTACTCGACTCTTTGCGATCTGTATGCGCATTACATCATCCTGGTCACACTGTTCTACCGCTTCAAGAAACATTTCCAGGCGAGCTGCCACATCGATACCCTGTAGTTGGCCAAGTTCCAGAGTTGGATTATCACGAGGCTTTGTGAGGTTCCCTTTTCCTAACATGGTTAGAGGTCGATCAGGAGACTGAGGATAGGCTGAATTCGAAGGGAACTGCTGCGACTCAGTTGGTCGAGCTCATTGGCTGAGTCAGTCTAGGAGAGAAATCCTCCTCCTTAAACTGGATTTCTACATCTCGCCAACTCGTGGTGTTAGAAAAAATAATAACTCTTACTTCTACAGGCTTCCCAATCCACTAGGCCAAATGTCCCTTCATCACTGCCAACAGTTTATCTTTTACTTTACTTTTTGTTTCATCTGACAAGTGAATTCCATCTGCCAGTGTTCCCGCATAGTATGCTGTACTGAACTGGACCACCTTGTTATCTGCCGTACATTTTATTTTTTGATTGATAGCATTCTGGAATGTTCGGTAACCCTCAGTAGAGATTGGGGTGTCTCCCTGGTAAATCCGGGGTTCCACTAGACAGATACAGACTACTGCCTCACACCTACTCTCAATGGCTCCTGCAATCTGTTTAATATCATGAGCTACCTGGCCTGGAGTCATATACCAACTGATGTCATTGCTTCCTATCCAGAGTATGCATAAATCATGTTTCCATTCTAACACTCCATTCACCCAGTCATTAGAGAAAAATGTTCTTGCCTTGGGACCAGCGGCCGGATATATTCTCAGTTCCACGTCCGGATTAATAATCAATGACTGAGGAATCTGACTGTGCCCTAATAGGGACACTTTAAACATACTGCTTATCTACTAGTACCTGTGAGAGTACACCGATCAATATTCACCATTATTATTGATGAAGAACTTTTCTTATCCTCTAGGAGTTCACGAATTATAAGATTAAGTGAGCCTCTAGTGAATTGTTACTAAGGATTTCTATCTATATCCCACCACTTCAGCCACCAGTGTAGAGGTCGAAATTTTACCTCTTATGAAATGTCGGGAAATTTAACTGCCAGTATAGATATAATTTTGGACTTCCGATGTAATGATGAGAAGTTAAGCCAGTCAAACAAATTCTGTCGCTATGATTCCAGTGTCATACCATGAATTTAAGAAAAGAAAATTACAGAACCCGATCACTGTCACTAGCGTCCTGCAAGATTATTTGAAAAAACTCATCTTAGGAATCAGACTTACAAAAGTAGGCTGCCACCACCCAGCGAGTGCTGTGAAAGTTATTCCACCAAGAAAGAAAGATGTAGATTTCTGGGGCCTTGCCATTAAGTGACTAGGGTAGCGTGAGCTGTTTCGAGTGCGTGAGTATTAAGATAGTAATACACCTTGAGGGCCACTCAACCTCACCACAAAAACTCCCCAGAGGATAATAAGTGAAATACAGGAGTTAGGGGTTGAGGCCGCAGACGACGCGACGGCCAGTGCAGATGACACCAACACGCCCAACCCCCCCAGTACCACCGAGGGGCCGCCACTGACACTGAGCAGCTGGGAACGGGAACAGCGCACCTGTATCTCTTCCCGCCGCCCCTCTTGCTCCCAGGTGGTGCCCCGGAAAGGTAGCAGTCGCCGGCGTCTAGTCTCTGGCCGAAATTCCACTCGCCAGGTAAGGGGTGGAGTTTACAACACGCAACGCCGTGGTACTGGCTACAGTCATACTGGGTATGGGGCAGAGCCGGCCACAGTTCATTCCCCAGTTGCACCCCCGCTACAGGGCCGTGGCACGGACGCGTGTCGGTTGGGCAGGACAGACCATAAGTTGTCCGACTCCTATAGTCGTTCCCCCCAGAGTAGCGCTGCAGTACCGGCCACAAGCTGTACTGGGTACGAGACAGGATCGGCCACAGTCCATCCCTCTGCTACTAGTCCTTTTAGCTCCACGGTACGGGCCATTAGCCGCACCAGAGCTACAACCTCCTGTGCCACTACAATGTCGGCCACTAGTCACGTCAGGCCTGAGTAAAGCAGGCCATTAGCCGCACTGAAGCTGTTGTCCCCTGTGCCACCACGATGTTGGCCATTAGTCACGTCAGGCCTGAGGTAGAGCAGGCCACTAGCCACACTGAAGCTGACGTCCCCTGTGCTACCACGACGTCAGCCATTAGTCGCGTCAGGCCGGATGTAGAGCAGGCCACAGTCCGCTTCTCTCCCACAGGAGGACCTGCAGCCAGAGAGGACCCCTCCCCCGAGCCATGGCAAGGCCTCACCTGAGGCCTTGGTTCCCTGCAACTCTACCAGTGTCAACAGTGGCCGAAGCGGAGCCCCAGCAGACCCTGCAGCTGACTTTGGGCCCTGTCCACTACTCCCCCGGCCCGAGGTCCCCGTGTGACGACCCCGTCAGCGCCGCCACCCTCCAGCCGTTGCTGCAGTCCAACCACTCTGGGTTCCAGTACCCTGGGTCCTCAGTCGCCCCAGGAGTTGCCCCAAACACTGGGGCGCGACTTACCTGTGGGCGAGACCTCCCTGAGTCTTTCCCAGACTTGACGTCAGGCCCGTCTCTTGGCTTTCTTCGGGCCGAGCCCCTAGTCCCACAACTATGTGTGGGGCCTTGTCCAGGGGTGCATCACTCTGCCTTTCCTCCGGACGGAGGAATCAACCTAGGGCCCACCAGTGGTAGTGAAGCGAGTGGACTTTACCTATGTGTGTGCTTTCTAGACCCAGATATACTGTATGTGTGTGCATTAGCTTATACCATGCGAGTGATTCCCTATAGTGTATTCTTGTGATAAGTGACCAGGAGCCCAGAGTATAAGACTGGACGAGCCTAATAGCTAACCTTGGCCTAATTTATATCCCGAGTGGAGTCCCGCGCATCCCTCCAGTGAATGAAACGCCACAGTGACCAACAGAACAATAATATTGTGCCGATTGTGCCATTCCCTTGTTTATTGAAATTCTCCCTCCCCAGTGCACAGGCACGCGAGTGAAACACCTCAGTGGCTAACAGAAGGAATAGATATTATTCCTATCATGCCTTCCCCTTGTGCATAAAACCTCCACCCACCCCAGTGTCTGGGCACATTAGTTAGGGTATGTCTGGGCATCTCCAAATGTCCCGCTAGAATAGCGCGGTCCACCCCCCCTTCAGTGATCACTGTGCAGCTGACTCTACCTGAGATAGACTTCCGGCCGACAACTGTCTATGACACAGGTGTTAACGTAACTTATATACCAGTGCCGTCCAGTGCTATA
>JAGKTI010001007.1:1021-60162 GCA_018397915.1 Birgus latro | reverse complement strand
TATGACACAGGTGTTAACGTAACTTATATACCAGTGCCGTCCAGTGCTATACGAGCTTGGGAAATTGTAGTATATTCATTCCTGTGTCCTGAATCATAAGTGTATTTTATGTGCCTTAAGTGCTGGGTAAATAATACCATACTTCTACCAGCCGGTATAGTGACAGACTTCCTGTCAAGTAAAACTTTGTGTTAAGTTGTTAACCCATCCCTGGCCAACCCAGCCTGTAATGTATTTGTTGATGTGCTATTGTCTCTGGGAAGATACCTGTAATACATGTATGTAACAGTCACTGCCTTGTTTTTGTGTCCAGTCCTATTCCTTAGAGTTACCAACCCGGTAACCCGCTGTAGCCTTCGTATTTGAGGGAGAAAAACCGACCCACAAATACGTAGCATAATAATAAGTTTCAAACACAACATAAACTTATCCTAATATTTACTAAATCTAAACATACAAATCTAAGAAACTAGATATTAGATCAAATTTACCATAGTTTATTTAACAGTCAATGAATTGCTAGAAACTGGAAGAACAATACCCCTTCGCACTGATATTGTTACAGGGTAAACTATATATTCAAAAAAATAAATAAAAGAACAATGATAGCAAGAGTGTCTACACCTCTGCTAAACAAATTCTCGGAATGATACTAACACACTATAATGAACAGAGTTTCTCACAGTTGGATAAAGCTCAATTTTATATTCACATGTACGCCTATATAATCTTCACCTCTTAACCTAATATTTACAAAATAACACTATCTCTAGTGTATCTAACAATCTCGCATATTAACTAATGAATTCAGAATGACAATTTCAACATAGACCCAGTAATCCCATGGCCTCAAGAGGGCTCCTAGGGAAATTACCTTGGAAAAAATTCAACCACAGAGTATACCCTTGGGATCGAGTTCTTTTCCACAATTTTACTTCGAAGATCACACTCAACTCATACAGTGTTAATAGAAGAACTGTGTAAACGAATCAACACTCAAAATCCAGAATGCAATTTTTAGTAACTTCCTAGGACTAAAATTCAAACAAGCTTACAATTCGTTTCCAGTATTCACAAATATATACAGTTTATATGAAGTTACATTATTTCAGTGGACCAACCAATTCGCATTCGGGTTACGTGAATCAGAAAGAAGGGGAGGGGGAATTTCTAGCGTAAACAGGCATTGACGACGAGGACCGATTGGTTACACCATTCATCTGGGCAGGAGTGAACGATGGAACTGCGACAATCTGTTAGCCATTTCCCACTCCTCCCCCTACTGGCCCCAAGGAAATGGGGTATGCGAAAGGAGCCATCGGACCTTACTAAACCAAGTCAGAACCCGAATCCAAAGTACCCAGGACCAAGAATGGCCTGCCCACATCAAGATTGTCCAATGGGGGATGAACACCTGCCCCCGCGACGACGGCATCACCCCCTATGAGCGGGTATTCGGAGAGGCGCCTCCTCTTCCCTCTCCAACAACACCTCCTCATTCCCCACTCATGGACCCCCTATATCACCTGAAGCGTCGCCTACAACACCTGTGCGAACACCAGGACGCTCAGACAGATTCCTCCTCTGCTAACCCTTACAAACCAGGTGACGAGGTTTTCATGGCTTGTCTTCCCACCCCCAATAAGGTTGCCCCTCGTTTTATGGGGCCCTATACCGTCACGAGAGTTCCCAACCCCTTCCAAGTCATCATTGACTACCACGGAACATCCCGCACCTACAGGAATCGCCACGTCCGCCCCGCCCGGGACTCCCCAGCCCCCGCCGCTCCCTCCTCAACCACTCGAGCAAGTTCAACACCGCCCGCTCCCCATGAAGAGCCCTTTACATATTATTCATCCCCATCCCCTTCCCCATCGGTTTCCACCACCCCCTCGCCACTCGAAACTCCTGCACCAAGCCCGCGCACTACACTAACCCCACCACCATGCTCCCCCGCCGCCGCCACGCCACCTGCTCCACGTGCTCAACACACACCTACCGGAAATTCCACACCGGCCTCCCCGCGCTCCGTGCCCAGCTTAACCCCTACCCCACCAACCCCGGCAACCAACCACACCACGCCACCCCCCACTCCACCCGCCCCCACTCCACCTTCCCTTTCCTCGTCGCCGCCCACTCCACGACTAACCACCACCACTACCCGTTCCGGGTGTATCTCACACCCACCAGCTCGCTACACCTCAACCCCTACGCCCACCCATTCGCCCAGTAACAGCCAACCACCCACCCCACCCCCCAATACCACCCCGATAACCCTTCCTACTCCGCATCTCGTGTGGAAGAACCCGCCCCGCCGCATTCCCAGGGGAACACTGCCCCCACACTCCACCGGCAATACAAACCGCACCGGGCTACCTCTAGCCAGCATTCGCTTCCAAGACACCACCACCACCACCACCATGCGTGTCATGAGAATCACCTGGATTCCCACCTCCCACCTTCGGGCAACACCTACGTGTAAGAAGCACACAACACCTGCTGCGACTTCTCCAGCAGACAAACCACCCTTCCACTCTACGGGTCGCCTACGCCCACCACCTGAACACCAGTGTGGCCACTGACCACTGGACGACCTTCCTGAGCCACCTCGATCCCATCCACCGATCAGCCAACGCCAACCTATACCACCTCCAGTCACGGGGTCATGACTTCGTTACCGAGGAGGGTGGTGAAATACAGGAGTTAGGGGTTGGAGCCACAAACAACACGACGGCCGGAGCAGACGACACCAGCACCCCCAACCCCCCCAGTACCACCGGGGGGCCGTCGCTGACACAGAGCAGCTGGGAACAGGAACGGCGTACCTGTGTCACTTCCCGGTGCCCCTCTTGCGCCCAGGTGGTGACTGAGAAAGGTAGCAGTCGCCGGTACCTAGTCTCCGGCCGGAGCTCCACTCAACAGGTAAGGGGTGGAGTATACAACTCCACGCAACGCCGCGGTATCGGCCATAGTCGTACCAGGTACAGGGCAGAACCGGCCACAGTCCGTTCCCCGGTTGCATCCCCGCCACAGGGCCGCGACACGGACGTGTGTCAGCCAGGCAGGACCGTCCATAAGTCGTCCGTCTCCTGTAGGCGTTCCCCCCAGAGTGACACTGCAGTACCAGCCATAAGCCGTACTGGGCACGAGGCAGGATCGGCCACAGTCCGTCCCTCTGCTGCTAGTGTTCCCAGCTCACTGGTACGGGCCATTAGCTGCACCAGAGCTCCCACCTCCTGTGCCTTTCCGATGTCGGCCATAAGTCACGTCGGGCCAGAGGTAAGGCAGGCCATTATCAGTGCAGAAGCTGTTGTCCCCTGTGCAACCCAGGCGTCGGCCATAAGTCACGCCAGGCCGGAGGTGAGCAGGCCATTAGCCGCACGGAAGCTGTCATCCCCTGTGCAACCCAGGCGTCGGCCACAAGTCACGCCAGGCCAAAAGTAGAGCAGGCCATCTGCCGCACTGAAGCTGTCATCCCCTGTTCAACCCAGACGTCGGCCATAAGTCATGTCAGGCCAGAGACAGAGCAGGCCACTAGCCGCCTTGAAGCTGATGCCCCCTGTGCTACCACGACGTTGGCCATAAGTCACGTCGAGCCAGGTGTAAAGCAGGCCACTGTCCGCTTCCCTCCTACAGGAGGACCTGCAGCAGGAGAGGACCCTTCAGCTGAGGCGTGGCAAGGCCTCGCACAAGGTCTTGGTTCCCTGCAACTCCACCAGGGTGAACAGTGGCCGAACCAGAGCCCCCGCAGACCTTGCAGCCAACGACGGGCCCTGTCCACTACTCCCCCGGCCCGAGGTTCCCGTGAGGTGACCCTGTCGGCGACACCGCCATCTAGCAGTTGCCACAGTCCAGCCGCCCCGGGTTCCAGTGTCCTTGGTCCCCAGTTGCCCCAGGAGTTGCCCCGAACACCAGGGCACGACTTACCTGCGGGCGAGGTCTCCCAGAGTCTCTCCCAGACCCGACGACAGGCCCAACTCCTGGCTCTCTTCGGGCCAAGCCCCTAGCCCCACGGCCACGTGTGGGGCCCTGCCCAGAAACGCGCCACTCTGCCCCTTTTTCCTCCGGATGGAGGAATCAACCTGGGCCCACCAGTGGTAACCAAGTGAGTGGACTATATGTATATGTGTGTGTACTCTCAGACCCAGATATAGTGTGCATCAGCAGATATCTCACGAGTGATTCCCTACACTGTATTCTCAAATTTAAGTGACCAGGAACCCAAAATATAAGACTGGATGTGCCGATAGACAGAACGTGGCCTGACCTATACCTTAGAGGTAGAGTCCCGCCGTCTTGGACAGTCTTTGTGATCATCAGGAAATACCCATTGTGTCGCTGTGCCCTTCCATTGTGTTTACGCTCTCCCTCCCCTGTGTTCAGTCAAATATTCACCCAGCCCTGTGTCCCGACGTGTTTAGTCAGGACATACTAAAATGCCGCAGTTCCCCTTGCTAGTGATCTCTACGGGCAACCCTACCTGAGATAGACTTCCGGACACCAGGTACCTGAAATACAGGTGTAACGTAACATATATATATATAGTGCCGTCCAGTGCTATACAGGTTTTAGAGATTGTAGCAAAATCATTCCTGTGTCCTGAAATGTAAATATGTTGTATGTGCCTTGAGTGTCGGGTTAATAATACCATACCTGAACCAGAAGGTATAGTGACAGACACCATTTGTATAGTGTTAAATTACCCCCGGCCAACCCATTGTAATGTTTGTGATGTATTGTTGTTCTCTGTGAAATATCTGGAATATATGTGTAATATTTACTGCCTTGTTTTTGTGTCCAGTCCTACTCTTTGGAGTTACCTCCCGGTCTAGAATAGGAACCCGCTTTAGCCTGCGTATTTGAGGGCGAGAAACCGTCCCTGAAATACGTAGCACAACACTATTGTTCTTTGGGAAATATCTGGAATACATGTGTATAATACTTACTGCCTTGTTTTTGTGTCCAGTCCTACTCTTTGGAGTTACCTCCCGGTCTAGAATAGAGACCCGCTGTAGCCTGCGTATTTGAGGGCGAGAAACCGACCCACAAATACGTAGCATAACAGAAAGAAAGACAGAAGAGAAAGTGTAGTCACCCGTAGGCATAAGGAAGAGGAATGAGTGAAGGAAATAAAAACAGAAGAGGAAGGAAGAGAGGAAAGGGCAGTCACTCGAGGGCAGCACTACATCCAGTGAGTGGATGGTGAGCGCCCTCACCTACCACATGTTGTTATTGTTATTGTTGTTACTGATGTTGTTATTGTTGATATTGATGTTGTTTTTGTTATTATTATTATTATTATTCTTGGTGGTGGTGGTGCTGGTGCTGGTGGTTATTATTATTATTATTATTATTATTATTATTATTATTATTATTATTGTTATGCTACGTATTTGTGGGTCGGTTTCTCGCCCTCAAATACGCAGGCTACAGCGGGTCCCTATTCTAGACCGGGAGGTAACTCCAAAGAGTAGGACTGGACACAAAAACAAGGCAGTAAGTATTATACACATGTATTCCAGATATTTTCCCAAAGACAATAGTACATCACAAATATATTACAACTGGGTTGGTCGGGGATAGGTTAACTCTTTACACAAATGGAATCTGTCACTATACCGACTGGTAGAAGTATGGTACTATTTACCCAACACTTATGGCACATACCATACACTTCTAATTTAAGACACAGGAATGAATTTACTATAATTTCCTAAACCCGTATAGCACTGGACGGCACTGTATATGAGTTACGTTAACACCTGTGTCACAGATACCTGGTGGCCGGAAGTCTATCTCAGGTAGTGTTGCCCGTAGTGATCACTGGCAGGGGGGACTGTGATATTTTGGTATACCCCGGACTAACGTGCCTGGACACGGGGGTGGGTGGAGATTTAATGCACAAAGGGGAGGCACGATGGAAATAACATGGACTCCTTCTGCTGGTCACTTAAGGGTTTCACTCGCGTGCCTGTGGGTTGGGGAGGGAGAGTGTAAATAACTAAGGAATGGCACAACCTACACAATATTAATGTTCTGCTGGTCACGAAGACTGTCCGAGACGTGGGACTCTACCTGAATATCAGGTTACGTTCTAGCTATTAGGCTCGTCCAATCTAATATTCTGGGTTCCTGGCCACTTAAACTCGAGAATACACTATAGGGGATCACTCATAATGTATACGTTAATGCAGACAAATATCTGGGTCGAAGTGGAGTTGCAGGGAACCAAGATCTCGTGCGAGGCCTTGCCACGTCTCGGGTGAAGGGTCCTCTCTGGCTGCAGGTCCTCCTGTAGGAGAGAAACGGACAGTGGCCTGCTTTACACCTGGCCCGACGTGACTTATGGCCAACGCCGTGGTAGCACAGGGGGCATCAGCTACAAGGTGGCTAGTGGCCTGCTCTGCCTCTGTCCTGACGTGACTTATGGCTGACGTCTGGGTGGCCCAGGGGACAACAGCTTCAGTGTGGCTAATGGCCTGTTCTACCTCTGGCGTGACGTGACTTATGGCTGACATCTGGGTTGCACAGGGGACAACAGCTTCAGTGCAGCTAATGACCTGCTCTACCTCTGGCCTGACGTGACTTATGGCCGACGTCTGGGTTGCACAGGGGACAACAGCTTCCGTGCGGCTAATGGGCTAATGACCTGCCTTACCTCTGGCCCGAAGTGACTTATGGCCATGGGCGACGTTGGGAGGGCACAAGAGGTGGTAGCTCTGGTGCGGCTAATGGCCAGTACCAGTGAGCTGGGAGCACTAGCAGCAGAGGAACGGACTGTGGCCGATCCTGCCTCGTACCCAGTACGGCTTATGGCCGGTACTGCGGCGCCACTCTGGGGGGAACGCCTACAGGATACGGACGACTTATGGCCTGTCCTGCCCGGCCGACACGCGTCCGTGTCACGGCCCTGTGGCGGGGATGCAACTGGGGAATGGACTGTGGCCAGTTCTGCCCCGTACCCGGTACGACTGTGGCCGATACCGTGGCGTTGCATGGAGTTGTAAACTCCACCCCTTACCTGTTGAGTGGAGTTCCGGCTGGAGACTAGGTGTCGGCGACTGCTACCTTTCAGGGTCACCAGCTGGGCACAAGAGGGGCGCCGGGAAGTGATACAGGTATGCCGTTCCTGTTCCCAGCCGCTCTGTGTCAGTGGCGGTCCCCCTGTGGTACTGGGGGGGTTGGGGGTGCTGGTGTCGTCTGCTCCGGCCGTCATGTTGTCTGTGGCTCCAACCCCTAACTCCTGTATTTCAATACACTTATAATTTAAGACACAGGAATGAATTTACTATAATTTTCCAAACCCTTATAGCACTGGACGGCACTGTATATGAGTTACGTTAACACCTGTGTCACAGACACCTGTTGGCCAGAAGTCTATCTCAGGTAAAGTTCCCCGTAGTTATCACTGGCAGGGGGGACTGCGATATTCTGGTATACCCTGACTAACGTGCCTGGACACGGGGGTGGGTGGAGATTTAATGCACAAAGGGGAGGCACAATGGAATTAACATGTACTCCTTCTGTTGGTCACTGAGGTGTTTCACTCGCGTTCCTGTGGGTTGAGGAGGGAGAGTGTCAATAACAAGGGAATGGGACAACCGACACAATATTAATGTTCTGCTGGTCACAAAGACAGTTCGGGACGCGGGACTCTACCCGGGATATAGGTCAGGCCACGTTTAGCTGTTAGGCTCGTCCAATCTTATACTCTGGGTTCCTGGTCACTTAACTCGAGTATACACTGTAGGGGATCACTCGTAAGGTATACGTTAATGCACACAAATATCTGGGTCGAAAGAGTACACACATATGTAAAGTCCACTCACTTTGTTACCACTGGTGGGCCCTAGGTTGATTCCTACGTCCGGAGGAAGGGCAGAGTGGCGCGCCCCTGGACAGGGCCCCACACGTAGTCGTGGGGCTAGGGGCTTGGCCCGAAGAGAGCCAGAAGACGGGCCTGTTGTCGGGTCTGGGAGAGACTCAGGGAGGCCTTGCCCACAGGTAAGACGCGCCCTGGTGTTCGGGGCAACTCCCGGGGCAACTGACGACCCAGGGCACTGGAACGCGGGGCGGCTGGACTGCGGCAACTGTTAGAGGGCGGTGTCACCGACAGGGTCGTCTCACAGGAACCTCGGGCCGGGGGAGTAGTGGACAGGGCCTGTCGTTGGCTGCGGGGTCTGCAGGGACTCACTTCGGCCAATGTTCACCCTGGTGGAGTTGCAGGGAACCAAGACCTCGTGTGAGGCCTTGCCACGGCTCGGGTGAAGGGTCCTCTCTGGCTGCAGGTCCTCCTGTAGGAGAGAAGCAGATGGTGGCCTGCTTTACACCTGGCCCGACGTGACTTATGGCCAATGTCGTGGTAGCACAGGGGGCATCAGCTTCAAGGTGGCTAGTGGCCTGCTCTGCCTCTGGCCTGACATGACTTATAGTCGATGTCTGGGTGGCCCAGGGGACAACAGCTTCAGTGCGGCTAATGGCCTGCCCTACCTCTGGCCCGACGTGACTTATGGCCGACGTCTGGATGGCCCAGGGGACAACAGCTTCAGTGCGGCTGATGGCCTGCCCTACCTCTGGCCCGACGTGACTTATGGCCGATGTCTGGGTGGCCCAGGGGAAAACAGCTTCAGTGCGGCTGATGGCCTGCCCTACCTCTGGCCCGACATGACTTATGGCCGACATCGGAAGGGCACAGGAGGTGGTAGCTCTGGTGCGGCTAATGGCCCGTACCGGTGAGCTGGGAGCAGTAGTAGCAGAGGAACGGACTGTGGCCGATCCTGCCTCGTACCCAGTATGGCTTATGGCCGGTACTGCAGCGCCACTCTGGGGGGAACGCCTACAGGAGATGGACGACTTATGGCCTGTCCTGCCCGGCTGACATGCGTCCGTGTCGCGGCCCTGTGGCGGGGATGCAACTGGGGAACGGATTGTGGCCAGTTCTGCCCCGTACCCGGTACGACTGTGGCCGATACCGCAGCATTGCGTGGAGTTGTGAACTCCACCCCTTACCTGGTGAGTGGAGTTCCGGCCGGAGACTAGGTGCCGGCGACTGCAACCTTTCCGGGTCACCACCTGGACGCAAGAGGGGCGCCGGGAAGTGATACAGGTGCGCCGTTCCTGTTCCCAGCTGCTCTGTGTCAGCGGCGGTCCCCCGGTGGTACTGGGGGGGTTGGGGGTGCTGGTGTCGTCTGCTCTGGCTGTCATGTTGTCTGTGGCTCCAACCCCTAACTCCTGTATTTCAATTATTATTATTATTGTTGTTGTTGTTGTTATTATTATCATTCATAATAATTATAATATATAAATTGGCGCCTGGTGGTTTAATGGGTAATTAAGGCGCTCCAGTCAGACTGATCCCGTGTAGGTTTATATTCAAGGGGTGGTTGGGGTTTATTGCCCACACAATGCCACTTAGGGGTAAGTGAGGCTGGTCACTCTCACCTTAAATGTCGGGACCAACTTGCCTCGCCTCGGGCTCCTACGCTTTTCATGGGACACACAGGGGACAGGGTGGTTCAGTGATAGGGCGTCGGACCCGGGACCGTTGGGTCGTGAGTTCGAGCCACATCCGGTAGCTGCCATGCCGGGAGGGGTAGCGCCCTCCTGTCACCTAGCAGGGCTATATGATCAAAAAAAATTCTCATGGGACAACGTAGGATTGGATGATGGATGGGTGGATGGACTATTACTATTATTATTATTATTATTTTTACAAGTATTATTACCATCACCATCATCAGTAGTAATGTGAGACCAGTAGCTGCAGCAGCAGCAATAGTAGTAGCAGTAATAGTAGCAGTGGGGTAGTAGTGATAGTAGTAGTAGTATTTGTTGTTGTTGTTGTTGTTATTGTTGTTGGAAGAGGAGTAGGTAGGGGAGATGCACTGCAAAAAAAGGAAGTTAACCAAAACTGGTTGTCGTGTAAAATCTCGAGTGTTATGACATAAATAATTGTTTTCTTTTAAACGCATGCTCCTCATATTATATTACACTTCACACAGGGAAAGGGAAAGTGGAAAATTCTCCTTCAGTACTCTCTCTCTCTCTCTCTCTCTCTCTCTCTCTCTCTCAGCGCTTCCAGGGGAAGGGGGAAGGATTGCCCGGAAATTCGTCTGGTTATATGAATATGTGGCGTGAGTGGAGTAAGTAGGTGGATAGGCAGGTAGGTAAGTAGGTAGGTGGGTAGGTAAATATACAGTAAGTCTGGTTAAGTTGGAGAGAGGTGGATCATGTACAGTAAGTGAGTAGGTACGTTAGTAGATATGTTGGTGGGCATGTATCTCTGGTACGGTAGGTATGTTGATGGTGTTGGTAAGTAGGCAGGTAGGTACGTAATTCTGAATAGTGAGGTACTGTAGGTGAATGGATGACATAGGTAAGCAATTCAGTTAAGCAGATCAGTGGACGATCGGTTAGATCTGGTGAGGCAGGTGAGTGAATAGGTAAGTACGTAGGGTGGCGACTAAATAAATCTGGTGAAAAAGGTAAGTGGACGGTGTAAGTGGGTACATTACGAAGGTAAGTAATTAAGTATGGAGCTATATAGGTAGGGAGGTAAACAAGTAGTTAGATTTTATTAGATGCGTAAGTATAGGAAGGTAGGTAGGTTTTCAATAAGAAGGTGAGTAGGTAGGTTGTTAGGTGCATTATGGGTAAGTAGATGAATAAGTAGGTAGGTAAGTAGATCTATGTTAGGAGCTATATCTGTTAAGGCTGGTAAGTAAGTAGGTGAGTAGGTAGCTACATCCGGCGAGGGAAGTAAGTGAGTGACGTAGGTAAATAGGTCTGGCTGGATTGGTGACGTAAGCAAATAAGTAAGTAAGAAGGTCTGATTAGTTAGGTAGGAAAGTACGTGAATAGATGTACTTAAGGAAGTGCCTCGATGTTTATGTCCATAACTGTGTACGTGAATAGATGGCACAGAATGAAGTAAGTAGATCGAGTACATAAATGAATATATAGAAGGTAGGTAGGCAGGTTAGGTGGATGGATGGCGTAAGTAGGTAAGCAGGAAAGTCTAGTTAGGTAAGTCGAGGAGAGGGGGGGTAGGGGAGTTAACCTTGCTCAGTGCCAGTGTATTATATTACCTCCGTCCCACTCCCTCAACTCTGTGGCTTCCCCTAGTTCATTTTGGCGCCTAACACGAGAGATAACATACGTGTATCTTTTAAAATAAACACACGGTTACCAAGACGCCTTTATTCCTGTGATTATATTGAAGACCTCTGAAAACAGCTGCTAAATATTTCATGTAAGAACAATTGGCATATATTATAGCAGGCAACTAATACTGAAATCCTGAAAATGTGCTGATACTGAACACTTCTGAAGTCTATCCAAGTTCAGCATCATAAGTAAAGAAAAAATAGTAAAATGTAGATGTGTTACATTACTTTTCTGTTACAGATAAACTGAGGATTTTAGCCAAGCCTGTGTAAAAAAGGAAGGCCACAGTTCAAAATTTAACATATACAGGATGTAATGGATATCGCAGCGATTGGTGAGTACTGTACTCTCTCTCTCTCTCTCTCTCTCTCTCTCTCTCTCTCAAAATTATCAAAAGTAGGTCACCTTTAAACCCAGTGTTTGCGCTAGTAAGCGATTCAAGGTTAGAGTAATACTGATGATGATGATAATTATATTGTACACAAGAGGTAAGAACCGGCAGATAATCATATACTCAGACATCAGCAAAAATTTGTGAATGTTAGTTACCCTTACCTGTGTTATGCTGCGTGTATAAGGGCGTGACTGCTCGTCCCTTAGACACTGAGCCTGGAGCAAGGTTCTCTTTCTAGACGGGGTTGGGCTCTTTTAAGGCATTCAGTGGGAACAGGGCATAAGACTCAGGGCAACAACCTTACACGTATATTACCACAAATTACAACACTGCTGCAATTTATATGGCACACTTTAAAAAGGAAATAATGTCACACACAGATAGACAGGGCCGGAGGACTTGGCGACAAGAGGGTGTGGCTGGGGCTTGCTGTAGGATGAGGCCCAGTGGTAGTGGAGGGCCCAGGTCAGCAGCCTGCGTCAGGTGGCCCTGGGGTCATCGGGGCTTCTGGGGCCCGCGTCAGGAGGCCGACCCGTCGATGTCTCCTCCGGGAGTGGTCAGAGGGCCATGGTAGGAGGTCTGCCCTTCCGCAGGAGTACGGGGGCTCGGGCATAGGGACTGGGCCCAAAGAGGGAGAGTAGGTGCACTTGCCTGCGCTTACCCTGCCGCCGAGGAGGTTGTCAAGTGGGGCTAGGGAGGTCTCGTTCCGGGGTCCTGAGGACACTTCAGCTGGTCCTGGGGCTGTGGTCTCGCTGCTGAGCCTCTGTCAGGTGTGGACTGCGGCAGCTCGGGGTGGCAGAGTCTGACAGGGGCTGGGGCTGCCGGGGGTCAAGGGAGAGAGCTAGGACTCCAGGCACCAGGGGTCTTTGCCAGGCTGTCTCCAACTGCTGGTCAAGGGGGAGGATGTCCCTGTAGGGAGAGAGGAAGAGGGCACTTGCTGTGACCCTTTCTGAAATACAGAAATTAGAAGTAAAGGCTGCAAACGGCGTGACGGCCGGTGCAGACAACACCAGCACCCCCAACCCCCCCAAGTACTACCGGGGGACCGCGCTAACACTGAGCGGCTCGGAACAGGAACAACACACCTGCATCCCTCCCTGGCGTCCCTCTTACTCCCAACCGACGCCCCGGGAAGGTAGCAGTCACCAGCGCCTAGTCTCCGGCCGAAATTCCACTCGCCAGGTAAGGGGTCGAGTTTGCAACTCCACGCAACACCGCGGTATTGGTGACAGTCATACCGGGTACGGGGCAGAACCGGCCTCAGTCTGTTTCCCAGTTGCATCCCTGCTACAGGGCCGCGATACATGCCATAAGTCGTATCGGTCGGGCAGGGCAAGCCACAAGTCATCCGACTCCTGTAGCCGTTCCCCTCAGAGTGGCGCCGCAGTATCGGCTACAAGCCGTGCTGGGTATGAGGCAGGATCGGCCATTGTCCATCCCTCTGCTGCTAGTCCTCTTCACTCCACGGTGCAGGCCCTTAGCCGCACCAGAGTTACAACCCCCTGTGCCACCACGACGTTGGCCACTAGTCACGTCTGGCCAGAAGTAGAGCAGGCCATTAGCCACATGGAAGCTGTAGTGTCCTGTGCCGTCACGACGTCAGCCACGAGTCACGTCAGGCCGGAGGTAGAGCAGGCTACAGTCTGCTTCTCTCCCACAGGAAATCCTGCAGCCAGAGAGTACCCTTCCCCCGAGCCGTGGCAAGGCCTCACCCGAGGTCTTGGTTCCCTGCGACTCCACTAATGTGAGCAGCAGCAGCCGAGGCGGAGCCCCAGCGGACGTGGCAGCCGACGCCCAGACCGGTCCACTGCCACCCCAGCCCGAGATTCCCGTGTGGCGACCCTGATGGCGCCGCCGCCCTCCAGCTGTTGCCACAGTCCAGCCACCCCGGGTTCCAGTGTCCTGGGTCCCCAGTCACCCCGGGAGTTGCCTCAAACACCAGGGTGCGACTTACCTGTTGGTGGGACCACACCGAGTCTCTCTCAGACTCGACGTCAGACCAGTCTCCTGGCTCTCTTCGGGCCGAGCCCTTAGCCCCACGACTACGTGTGGGGCCCCACCCAGGGCGTGTCATTCTGTCACTCCTCCGGATGGAGGAATCGACCTGTGGCCCACCAGTGATACTGAAGCAAGTGGACTTTAACAGTGCTTTCTAAACCCAGATATATGTGTATGTTAGTGTATACCACGCGAGTGATTCCTGACAGTGTATTCTAGTGGTAAAGTGACCAGGAGCTCAGAGTATAAGATTGGACGAGCCCACTAGTATTTCTGGCCTAGTGTATATCACGAGTGGAGTCCCGTGCATCCCCCAATGAACGAAACACCACAGTGACCAACAGAACAATTATATCATATCGGTTGTGCCATTCCCTTGTTCATTATAACTTCTCCCTTCCCAGTGCACAGGCATGCAAGTGAGACACCACGGTGCGAGTAAAAGAAATTGTCTTATACCAAACGTGCCTCTCCCCCCCCCCCGTGCATTAAACCTCCTCCCGCCCCAGTGTCCAGGCACGTAAGGTACGATACGATAGTCGTCTCCAAGTGTCTCCCTAAAACACCTCAGTCCCCCCTCACAGTGTATTGTAGCATGGCAGACTCCATTTGAGGTAGGCTTCCGGCCAGGTGAATGTCTATCAACACCAGGTGTTAATGTAATTGTGTCTGTGTATCGGTGCCATGTAGTGCTATACTAGATTGGGAAATTGTAGCAAGTGCTTTCCTGTGTCCTGAATTATAAGTGTTATCTAAGTGCCATAAGTGCTGGGTAAATATTACCATACTTACCCTAAGCCGGTATAGAGACAGATTTCCAGTCAAGTAAAACCTTGTGTTAACCCGCTTCCAGGGACTCGCAGTCCATCTCCCACCGAGACAACACCTCCACCGCTGCTCTCGGTGGGACCAGTTCTCTGCAGCAGTGTTTCCGCCGGGGAGGATGGGCCTGTAGGCCTAGATTCCGCCGACCCGAAGGTCGAGGCCGACTTTCTCCCTCCACCTGGAACAGGGCCTTTCCCTCGTGACCAGGCCTTCCACCCTGGGCCTCCACCTACTGCTGGGCGAGCGGGGGTATCGTCGGCGCGGCTCCACTGCAGTTCGTCGGCGCCCGACCATTGGCGCCGCGACCACTCTACTCTCTCGCCCCGCCCTGCCCCCCCCCCTACGCCAGCGTCCTCTGTCACCATGCAGGGGACGCCCCCTTGTTTACTGCATCACTCTGACGGGCCCTCCACCCTGAGCCCGTGCCACACCAGTGTGGCGAATCTCAGCATCATCATCATCCGCTTCCAGCCAGCCCAGCATCTAGTGTATCTATTGATGTAAATGTTGTTTCTGGGAAGATATTTGTAATACATGTGTATAACAATTTACTGTCTTGTTTTTGTGTCCAGTCCTTTCCTTGGAATTGCCGACCCGGTCTTGAATAGGAACCCACTGTAACCTGCGTGTTTGAGGGACAAGAAACTGTCCCACAAATACGCAGCATAACACTGGTGGCTAGCTGTGGTTCTTGACCCGGACAGTGGGAAAAAGGACTGGAGAGAAAATTAAGAAAAAAATAGTAGCCAAAACTCTCGTACCTCTACCAAAATTCGACCCAGAACAATGCGACATCACTACATACTTAGATGTGGTCAAGCCATTACTTGACGTCAGGTTTGATAATGATAAACAGAAAATAGCTGTCACTCTACCTCACCTGGGAAAGACGACATCTAGTGTAGCACCGAAAATAGTCCCAGATCTCACATGGGCCAGATTTGCAAAAATTGTAACAGAGGTATTACCCCTTCATTAGGGAGAGTTGTTGCGATGTCACAACTTGATGCTCTGAAATATGATGGTGACTTGGACAACACATTGATCCAAGCTCAGCGACTCATCACCGCCACATACCCGGATGCCGACATGGAGGCCTGGGACGAACACATATTCAACACCCTCCTCAGAGTCCTTCCGGGCACAGTGAAAGACTATTTCACTATCCACGACCTGGCAGGAAATTTGGACCGCGATGTCCAGCTCATTTGCTGCCTCCTCGCAACACGCCCCGACACGCAACACATCGGGGTTGTGAGCCGGTTCCCCATGAAACCTTCCCCTCTACCACCCCAACCCCATCCAGCCCCGACACGAGGCGTCCCCGCCCTGGCCCCCCCAAGAGCTTGCCCTATCAAGAAATGGCCGCCACAAAAGGAAAACACCAACCTCATCACCATCAATCCATGGGAATTCACAGCCTGTAGCAGCCGCTACCCACTTCACGACATATGTGAACAATTGAAGGCGACGCACAGAACAAGAGCCAACCCTCCAGGGTGCCACCAAATGTTGGTGGTAGAGGAAAACCCCACTAACTCACACACACCCCTCGTCGAGGAACCTAACACCGACTATGAGCCAGATGATGCTGACACTGACACGGCCCTAGAGCTGACATTGGATTTTGAGGACCGCCCCCGCACCTCCCCACAGTGGCGGGGGCCACATCTACAAAGTACAGACCCCCAGTCTACAACAAAATGAAGCTACAGGGGGTCAAGGCAAGACTTCTGGTCGATACAGGAGCCGCCAGATCCTGCCTGTACACACATTTTTACTCCCGCCATAGGCAGGCTTTTGGCCCCCTTTTCCCTACTTCAGCCCGCCTCACAGACGCGGGGGAAGGCCCCTTGCCCATCCATGGGGAAACTTGGGCCCTACAAACCAAGACCCACCAACCACCCTCTACCTACCATCCCTTCATTGTTTTCAACTCTACGTGCCGTGCTTATGATGGCTACTTGGGTTTGGACCTGCACCAAAAATTGCACACCCACATTGACTACTACGGGAGGCAACTCCATTTCCAACCACCCCCCCGACAGCCCCCAGCCCTCTGTACGTGCATACAACAAGACGACAGCCCCCAGCCCTCTGCACATGCACACAACAAGACGACCCCCCCCCTCCCTTAATCGATCCCCTTTCCACTCCCCCTTCTCGTGCCCCAGCCCCCCCCCTGCCCCACTTTCCCCGCGACCATAGCGTCCACCCTCACTATTCCCCCCCACCATGAAGCTTGGCTACAGATCAATAAGCCCACGAGGACCCATTCCCTCTTTTCCCCAAACGTCCCCACTGGGCCACTCTCTGCCTGCCTGATGTCGCCAACCTTCCTCCCGCCACACCTCAGTGTCATCAAAGTAGCGAACCTGGCAGCCACGCCCCTCACCCTGCCAAGAGGACTCCTGATCGGTGACCTAGAGGCAGATGAGCCTTGCAACACCCCGCCCCTAAGTTCAAACCCCTCCCCCCTCCCTCCTTTACCCTATCACCTGTCCCCCCATCAAGCCGAGACCCTGCACCATCTACTGCTTGAATATCAAGACTTTTTTCTACGTGGCCCCCCAATTGGGACAAACAACATACTTGGGACATGAAATTCACACCACTGGGCCCCCTATTCAGCAACCCTCCTGCCGAAAGAATCCACACCAACAGGCCGAAGAAGACAGGCAAGCCCACGAAATGCTGGACACCGGCATCATCACGCCCTCCACCAGCCCCTGGTCTTCCTCCGTTGTCCTGGTTCGGAAGAAAGACAGCACCCTACGATTCTGCACCGATTACCTCCGCCTAAACGATGTTACCATCAAGGATGCCACTCCCCTCCCACGCATAGACGACTCCCTGGACTCCCTACATGGCACCACCTGGTTCTCCACTCTGGACCTCCAGTCGGGATACTGGCAGGTCCCTGTCCACCCCCGAGATCAGGAGAAAACGGCCTTTTCCACCAGTAATGGGAAACATTATCAGTTTAATGTTCTTCCGTTTGGGCTGTGCAATGCCCCAGCCACCTTCTCCCGCCTCATGAAGTCAGTCCTCAGCGGCCTAACCTGGGAACTCTGCCTGGCATACCTCGACGATGTAATCATCTTCAGCAAAATGTGGGCCGATCACCTGCACCACCTCCGACAGGAGTTCCAATGAATACATCAGGTTGGACTGAAACTCAAGCCCACTATGTGTGTCCTAGCCACCCGCTCTGTTGCCTTCCTAGGACACATTGTCTCTGAGAAAGGAATCTCCCCGGACTCCGACAAGCTGAAAGCCATTGCCGACCAGCCCCTTCCGCAGGACGTCCACCAAGTCCGCGCCTTCTTGGGGCTCGCGTCATATTACCAATGGTTCATCAAAGGATTCGCTGACCTTGCAAAACCCCTACACGACCTCACTAAGAAGGATGAGCCCTTCATTTGGAGCAACGACCAGATAGCCGCATTTGACACCTTAAAAGAAAAACTCGTCTCCGCCCCCATCGTCGCTTTCCCAAACTACGACCTCCCCTTCAGATTATACACTGAAGTCTCGCTGGTAGCTATAGGCGCCATCCTGGCACAGATCCAGGAAGGGGGCAAGCACATCATCGCTTGTGCCAGCCTCACCCTAAACACAGCCGAGCGGAATTACGCTGCAAATAAGCGTGAGTGTCTGGGTATCGTCTGGTCCTTCGACTACTTCAGGGCCTACCTATCTGGCACCAGGGTCACTATGATCACAGACCACCAGTCCCTTCAGTGGCTCCAGCAATCGGCCACTCAGAATGCCCAGCTCCTCCGCTGGCGTGAAGCACTCGAGGAGTTTGACTACGAGGTTGCTTACAGGCCCAGGAAATTGCATACTATCGCCAACGCCCTCTCCCATTTGCCAGTACAATCCCTAGTCCCTCAGTCCGAGCTGATCCGGCGCTGGCAGGACCAAGACCGGCCCCCCTGGATTCCTCCACACCTGTTTCCAAAACTCCACCTACAAGGAGACCAACTTTTCAAACCATCGGGCCACCTCGTCCTAGATCCAGACTCCGCGGTAGACGTCCTCACCCACCTCCACTCGGACAATGGGATCCACCTGGGTACAAAAAAATTGACCCAGGTCTTCAACGACCTCTACTGGGCCCCCAACCCCACTACTCTCGCCCAGCGTGTCACCCAGGGGTGTCGGGCATGCTGCCTGGGAAAAGACATCACTCGTTCTGTGGGTCCTGCCGGCAAGATCTCTGCCCACGAACCTTGGCAGTTTTTGTCTGTCGACGTTGTCGGACCCCTTCCACCTAGATCCGGCTACAAATACATAATAACATTCGTTGATGTCTACTCCAAATTCCTGATCCCTTGTCCAGCTAAAGAGCACACCACTGTCGCCATAGCTGACGCCTTCATGCACCACGTCTTCCCCTACTTTGGCATTCCCCAGGCCATTCACTCTGATAATGCCTCAGAAATCATGGGGCAAATCTGGAAGGAACTATCCGCCCTCTTCGGATTCTCCATTTCCCACTCTTCCCCCTACTGGCCCCAAGGAAATGGGGTATGCGAAAGGAGCCATCGTACCCTATTGAATCAGATCAGGACCTGCGTCCAAGATACCCAAGATCAATAGTGGCCTGCGCATGTCAAAATCATCCAGTGGGGAATTAACACCTGCATCACCCCCCATGAGCGGGTTTCCTGCGAGGCATCCCTCCTCCTCCCTCTCCGATAGGACCTCCAACCCCCAACTCACTCCCCAACCACCGACCCCCTGCAGCACCTAAAGTGCCGATTACAGCACCTGCACAGACACAAAGACACCCAAGCCGATTCCTCCCCTGCCAGCCCTTACAAACCTGGCAACAAGGTTTTCGTTGCACACCTCCCCATCCCCAACAAAATTGCTCCCCGTTTCATGGGACCCTGTACCATCACTAAAGTCCCTAACCCCTTCCAGGTCATCGTCGACTGCAACAGAACCACCCGCACCTACAGGAATCACCACATCTGCCCCGCCCAGGACTCCCCCACCCCCACCGCTCCCTCCCCAACTACCCGAGCCAAGCCAACACTTCAAACTACCCACGATGAGCCATTCCCCTACTACTCCTCCCCATCCCTATCCCCGCCAGTCTCCCCCGCCCCCTCGCTGCCCATAACTCCTGCACCACCCCCACGCACTACACTTACACCACCACCACCACGTCCCCCAGCTATGGCCACTCCGCCCACACCACGTGGTCAGCCCTTCCACGCAGAAAACTCCACCAACCACCCCGTGCTCCGCGCCCAATCCAACCCCCATCCCACCAACCACGACAACCAACCGTGCTACACCATCTCCCTCTCTGCCTGCCCCGACTTCCCCACCCCATTCCCCGTCACTGGCCACTTCTTGGCTAACCACCACCACCACCACCCGCCAGCTACATCTCCACACCTACGCTCACCCCATCACCCTCCGGCAGCCAACCGCCCACCCTGCCCCCAAACACCACCTCCATAACCATCCCTACTTCTCACCTTACATGGAAAAACCCACCCCACCGCACTCCCAAGGGAACACCGCCTCCACGCTCCATTGGCAATATAAACCACGCCGGACTATCCTTGGCCAGCATTCGCCTCCAAACCACCACCACTACCACCACCACCATGTGCATCACGAGAATAACCTGGATCCCAACATTCAGGCAACACCAACACGTCCGGAGGATACACCACTTACTGCGACTCCTCCAGCAGGCAAACCACCCTTCCACCCTTCGTGTCACCTACTCTCACCACCTGCAGCCTAATATACCGACCAAGCATTGGACCACCTTCCTGTATCATCTCTGACCCTTCCACCAAACATCCAACACCAACCTGTACCACCTCCAGTCACGGGGTCGTGATTTTCATATAGGAGAGGGTGGTGAAATACAGAAATTAGAAGTAAAGGCTGCAGACGATGTGAAGGCCGGTGCAGACAACACCAGCACCCCCAACCCCCCAAGTACTACCGGGGGTCCGCCACTAACACTGAGCAGCTCGGAACAGGAACAACGCACCTGTATCCCTCCCCGGCGCCCCTCTTACTCCCAGCCGATGCCCCGAAAAGGTAGCAGTCACCGGTGCCTAGTCTCCGGCCGAAATTCCACTCACCAGGTAAGAGGTGGAGTTTGCAACTCCACGCAACACCATGGTATTGGCAACAGTCATACCGGGTACGGGGCAGAACCGGCCTCAGTCCATTCCCCATTTGCATCCCCGCTACAGGGCTGTGATACAGGCCGTAAGTCGTATCGGTCGGGCAGGGCAGGCCACAAGTCATCTGTCTCCTATAGTCGTTCCCCCCAAAGTGGCACCGCAGCATCAGCTACAAGCCGTGCTGGGTACGAGGCAGGATTGGCCATTGTCCGTCTTTCTGCTGCTAGTCCTCTTCACTCCACGGTATAGGCCCTTAGCCCGCACCAGAGTTACAACCCCCTGTGCCACCATGACGTTGGCCACTAGTCACGTCCGGCCAGAGGTAGAGCAGGCCATTACCTGTAGTCCCCTGTGCCCTCACGACGTCGGCCATGAGTCACATCAGGCCAGAGGTAGAGCAGGCTACAGTCCGCTTCTCTCCCACAGGAAATCCTGCAGCCAGAGAGGATCCTTCCCCTGAGTCGTGGCAAGGCCTTACCCGAGGTCTTGGTTCCCTGTGACTCCACTAATGTGAGCAGCAGCAGCTGAGGCAGAGCCCCAGCAGACGTGGCAGCCGATGCCCAGACCGGTCCACTACCACCCCAGCCCGAGGTTCCCGTGTGGTGACCCTAATGGCGATGCTGCCTTCCAGCTGTTGCCGCAGTCCAGCCACCACAGGTTCCAGTGTCCTGGGTCCCCAGTCACCCCGGGAGTTGCCCCGAACACCAGGGCGCAACTTACCTGTTGGTGAGACCACACCGAGTCTCTCTCAGACTCAACGTTGGACCCGTCTCCTGGCTCTCTTCGGGCCGAGCCCTTAGCCCCACGACTACATGTGGGGCCCCACCCAGGGTGTGTCATTCTGTCACTCCTCCGGACAGAGGAATCAACCTGCGGCCCACCAGTGATAGTGAAGCAAGTGGACTTTAGCAGTGTGTGCTTTCTAAACTCAGATGTATGTGTATGTTAGTGTATACCATGCGAGTGATTCCTTACAGTGTATTCTAGTGGTAAAGTGACCAGGAGCCCAGAGTATAAGATTGGACGAGCCCACTAGTATTTCTGGCCTAGCGTATATCACGAGTGGAGTCCCGTGCATCTCCCAGTGAATGAAACACCACAGTGACCAACAGAACAATATCATATCGATCATGCCATTCCGTTGTTCATTATAACTTCTCCCTCCCCAGTGCACAGGCACACAAGTGAGACACCACGGTGATGAGTAAAAGAAATTGTCTTATACCAAACGTGCCTCTCCCTCCCCCCCTTGTGCATTAAACCTCCTCCCGCCCCAGTGTCCAGGCACGTAAGTCACGATACGATAGTCATCTCCAAGTGTCTCCCTAAAACATCTCAGTCCCACCTCACAGTGTATCGTAGCATGGCAGACTCCATTCGAGGTAGGCTTCCGGCCAGGTGAGTGTCTATCAACACCAGGTGTTAACGTAATTGTATCTGTGTATTGGTAACATGCAGTGCTATACTAGATTGGGAAATTGTAGCAAGTGCTTTCCTGTGTTCTGAATTATAAGTATAATCTAAGTGTCATATTGCATGGGTAAATATTACCATACTTACCCTAAGCCAGTATAGAGACAGATTTCCAGTCAAGCAAAACCTTGTGTTAACCTGCTTCCAGCCAGCTCAGCATCTAGTGTATCTATTGATGTAAATGTTGTTTCTGGGAAGATATTTGTAATACATGTGTATAACAATTTACTGCCTTCTTTTTGTGTCCAGTCCTTTCCTTAGAATTGCCGACCCGGTCTTGAATATTAACCCACTGTAACCTGTGTATTTGAGGGATGAGAAACCGTCCCACAAATACGTAGCATAGCACTTTCTTTTTGTTCTTTTAGTGGAGCAGCAAGGCTGCTGTCTTCTAGGTGCGGCAAGGTGGCCGTCACCGTTCCTCCTTTTGTGGAGTTAGAGGAAGGGCAACTAGTGTCCATCTCCATCTCCTCCCTGAGTGCGGCAAGGTGGCCGTCACCCGGTGTGAGTGAGTGCGGGAAGGTGGCCGTCACTTGACCTCCTTTTGTGGAGTTAGAGCGAGGGTGGTTGGTGTTCGTCCCCTCCCCGTGTGCAGCAAGGTGGCCGTCACCCGGTGTGAGTGAGTGTGGCAAGGTGGCCATCACTTGACCTCCTTTTGTGTAGCTATAGCGAGGGAGGCTGGTGTCCGTCTCCTCCCCGTGTGCAGCAAGGTGGCCATCACCCAGTGTGAGTGAGTGTGGCAAGGTGGCCACCACCCGGTGTGAGTGAGTGTAGCAAGGTGGCCATCACCCGGTGTGAGTGAGTGTGGCAAGGTGGCCACCATTTGACCTCTTTTTGTGGAGTTAGAGCAAGGGCAGCTGGTGTTCATCTCCTCCCCATGTGCGGCAAGGTGGCCGTCACCCGGTGTGAGTGAGTGCGGCAAGGTGGCCATCACTTGACCTCCTTTTGTGGAGTTATAGTGAGGGCAGCTGGTGTCTGTCTCCTCCCCATGTGCAGCAAGGTGGCCGCCACCCGGTGTAAGTAAGTGCGGCAAGGTGGCCATCACTCTACCTCCTTTTGTGGAGTTATAGTGAGGGCGGCAAGGTGGCCATCTCCTCCCCACATGCGGCAAGGTGGCCGCCTCCTCCCCACATGCGGCAAGGTAGCCGTCATCTGGTATGGCTGACGGAGGAAAGCAGCAAGTGGGCTGCTGGTGGCCAACTCCGGGGTGCTGTCTGGGGCTAAAGAATTAGCCACTGAGTGCGAGAGGGGCGCGCAGGAGAGACGCAGGTGTGCCCATCTTGTACTGAGCCCACGCCACTCATTTCCGCTACCTGGGTATCTCCTCCTGAAGTGGATGTCTTGCCCAGGTAAGGTGGATGGGGAGCTTCGGTATTTCGCCATGTATTGATGCTCTGCATTTCAACCTGACTAGACTAAGAAATTCACAGTCACAGACTTTTGATGAACTCCTTGTCGTAACTGTGATTTGTTTTTGTATAAAGGACAAGGAAAAGAAAGGGCCGAATCTTAGGTTACCATGTCTCTCATTCCTCACGCAAAAAATCATTTCTTAGTTACGAGAGGAATGTTATCTTTTTGAGAACAAAATCTTTCCGTATCTCTAGTTCATTCTGCAAAAACGTGTAAATTACAAAAGGGAAACGATTGCAAAAATGCTTGTGAATCCTTAACCTGGGTCCTTTTTTTTTTTTTTTTTTTTAGTCAGGACATAGAATTGAGTCCGATACCTGAATCCCAGCAGTTCTCCTACATGTCGTTCACCGCTTGTCACCACCTCAGTGCTAATACCTACCATCCATACTGAATGCATTCTAGGGCTGTCTGATTCAGGACCGGTGTGATGATACCATGGGTGCTTTTATGACATGCTGATGAGTCTCGTGGAATGCTGGTGAATTCTGTGAATGCGAAATTCAGTAATTACTGTTCCCTGTCCCAGGCTGGGATCGAACTGGCGTCCTTTTCAAAAAATAAACAAGTGGTACCAGGCACAACAAACCTCGCCCGACAGCAGAAATTTTATTGCTGTTACATACTCCCTCAGTTCTGCCCTTTAGTGTCAGAGCACAGTTAACCCATTTGTGACCAGCATCCTCAATATAGGATGGAACTAGGCATTTTCAAAAATTAATAAAGGAGGGAACCCCTGGGCAGGGACCTATGAGCTTCGTGACTATGAGCCGATAGGTAGAGGGCAGTATACTTACCCCTCCACCAAAATCCCTCACACAGGAACCCTGGGAGTTCATGGGTTAAAGTCTATGGTAATGGCGCAAATGTCTTCAAGTTATGTCCTCTGAAAATCCATGATCTTGCGTTTGACCTTTTAGGGTCACTCAAGATCAAAGGTCATGCTGCCAAATGAAAGACCATATGAGACATCCTATATCCTGGTAATGGTAAATATTTCTGTCCAACGAGTTTCGAGTTATAGCCTCCTGAATATCCGTGACCTTCTTATAAATTAAAATGCCCACCCCAACGAGAGAAACAGGGAGGGACATCACGACCCCCACCCTAGGATGAGACCACGGAGGGGCAGATTTCACAACACCCACCCGAAGAGGAGACCACAGGGAGGCTGGTAAGGAGCGTAGAGGCTCAGGCGAAGAGGGGCTCACATTCCTGACCACCTTACGTCCCTCTCGCCCTCAACCCACGACCCACAAAGGTAGCAGTCTCAGCCACCTACTCTCAAGCCGTGACGCCCCTCGCCAGGTTCGGGGTGGGACTACCTCTTTAGTCCCAGGCAGCGCCGCAACACAGGCCACCATCTGTTTCGGGTACAAGGCAGAGCAGGCCACTGTCCGCTCTTCAGCTGTTACCCCCTGCAGGACCGCGACACAGGCCACCGTCCGTGTCGGGCAAGAGGCAGAGCAGGCCACGGTCTGCTCCTCACCTGCAGTCACCTCTAGAGGCAGCACAGCGACACAGGCCACCATCTGTGTCGGGTACAAGGCAGAGCAGGCCACTGTCTGCTCCTCAGCTGCACCCTCCTGTAGGACCACGACCCAGGCCACCGTCCGTGTCAGGCTAGAGGCAGAGCAGGCCACCATCCGCTCCTCACCTACAGGTAAACACAGGAACTGTGTCGCAACACAGGCCACCATCTGTGTCGGGCATGAGGCAGAGCAGGCCACCATCCGCTCCTCAGCTGTTACCTGTGGTGGCATCCGTACCGGGCAGGGTGGATCAGCCACTGTCCATCCTCTGCCCGCCTCCTCTACAGGGTGCAGGACTGCGACACAGGCCACCATCTGTGTCAGGCAGGGTGAACAGGCTACCGTCTGTTCACTTCCTGTAGTCCCTAGAGCTAGAGGAACCACCATGTTGGCCACATGTCCGCACTGGGAGGGCTGAGCAGGCCACCGTCCGCTCCCTATCCTCTACTCCTAGGACATGCCCTAAGGAGGACGTCCCTGGCTCAGCCCACTACCATTCCTGCAGCCGAGTGAGATTCTCTCTCTCTCCCCACAGAGGTGAACCCCTGGAGGAGATGCAGCTGGTGGAGATTTGAAGTGGTCCTGTAGCTAGCCTGGGGATCCATACCCTACAGCCGGCACCCCGACGATGACCCCAGCTGCTGGACTCCCAGTGGAAGAGCTGCCACAGACCACCCCTGACAGCGACTCCACCTAAGGCAAACCACAGCCCTCAGATGCCCAGGGGCATCCCCAGGACCCCAGGGTGCGACCTACCCAGCCCCACCGGCTGGAGCTCTGACGTCAGGAGTAGGCGCAGACAAGAGTGCCTGCTTGCCCTATTCTGTCCGAGCCCGGAGGGCCAAATCCCACGACAAGGCCCTGACAGTAAGGGGCTGCCCTCCATATCGCCCTGCAGCCTGGCCAAGACTACCTGGCCCCTGGTGAGAGTCCCGTGCCTTCTACAGGAGGACGACTGCTCCGGGACTCCCACTACACTTGTCCGCCACCTGTAAGCAGCCCAGGCAGCCCAGTCGCCCAGTCCCAAGTCCTCTAGTCTGATCTGTGTTTTGTGCCTATATAGTGTATTGTGGAATATTGTACCTGTATCTGTCAGAGTTGTAACTAAGGCAATATACATGTAAGGTTGGTTCAGCCTAGTTTTTATGCCCTGTTCCTATAGTTATATGCACTAGACCCGGTCTTGAAAAGAGCCCTAGCATAATAGCTCGTGACCAAGGTGCAAGGAGATGAACCTTGAACATGCAGCATAACACTTGAGTTTGACCGTACAAGGTCACTTTCAGTCAAAGGTCAAGGTACCAATAAAAATCCCATTCTGGTCATTACATTAGTTGGCAGCGGTGTGCGATGTGAGGCGAGGCTTGGAGGGCAATGATGATGTTGTTGTTGACAGAATCTTAGTCTTCACATCCCTGGGGTGAGTTGTCTGGTGTGGTTCGCAGTGCCCTCAGTGGTGGCCTTCAATGCTATGCTACCATGTGTGTTCGAAACTGACCAAATTAATCACCAAGGGGAGAAAAGATTGATGTAATGGAGTAAATAAAAGCCCGCGTTGCTTTTAAAGCGGGGATCCTCTCTTTGGCTCAGTGGTAACGTGCACGCCTTTGAAGCGTGAGGACCTGAGAACGAATCTTGGCCTAAACAGGGTGATTAGTTTTTTAAGTTTCATTCCGGTCTTACAGTAGCCCCAAGACTATCCGTGACCTTGAGTTTGACCTTTCAAGTTCATTCAAGGTCAAAGGTCTTGGTGCCAAATGAAAGCCAATATTACGAGTTCTTGTACGTTCATAGTAGTAAATATCTCTATCTGCAACCGTTTTCAAGTTATAGCCCTCTGAAAATTTGTGACCTTGATGTTGACCTTTCAAAGTCACTCGATTACCTCCAAAATTTAAATATTTTCTTTTGGGATCAGTCCCCACTTATGCTGAAAGTTTCATGTAATTTCATCAGCCATTTTTCTGTAATGTTGTTGACAAACAAACAAACTCGACCAAAAACAATACCTTGCGGACTCCGTCCGGGAGAGGTAATAAGGTCCCTAACCATTTATCACCACGTAGGTATGGGCTGCGGGAGGCTTTGCAGCGGGAGAAGGAAAAACGACAGCAGGAGAGAGAGAAGGGAGGTGGGCTTGCTCGGGCCGTTGTCAGGAACTCCCAGCTCATACAGGTCAGCATCAGGGTAAAGTTTGTCTACCTATAGATACAGTTAACTTCACTTTTTGTATTTATCCTTTTTTGTCTGCTGGTTAGTATTCCAAAGATGAGAGAGGCTTAGTATGTTTGTCTGCCCATAGATACAAAAGTTCCCCTAATATTTCACCTCTTAGTACTCATAACCTTTTTTTACTGGCTAACATTCCTAAGCTAAGAGAGGCTTGGTATGCCTGTTTGTCCATATATACAAAGTTCGTTTAATATTTCATCTTTTCTACTTGTGACTTGCCTTTGCTGGCTAATATTCCTAAGCTGAGAGAGACTTGGTATGCTTGTCAACTCATAGATATAAAAGCTTGCCTAATATCTCACCTCTTCTTGCCACTTTCCACGTCCTATATTTTTCATCATCTACCTGTAACTTTCCTCTGCTGGCTAATGTTCCTAAACTGGGAGAGACGGGTATGTCTGTCTGTCCATAGACATAAAATTTCATAAAATGCGCTCTGACAATGACACCCCCACCCACCATGATGGGGAGGAAACAGCCACCTTACAGGTGACTCGGCCTTCTGGGCCACAATGACACACCTAACCTTCTCCCATAAGCCCCTCCTCCCCGCAACCGGACCAGACCTGAGGGAGCAGTCCGGGAACATTAGTCATTACTCTCCACCCGTAGCAGCCATCACCAGACTTGGGGTGGGAGTTGCTCTAACGCAGCCCCACGCAGCGGCCCATCAACATCCGCCAGAATTGCTGGAGAGGGAGCAACCGCCGGTTCTTCCTCGTCTGCCACCCACTATCAGGAGCAGAGGCATGGCTACACCCGCCGGGCTAGTCAGTGTTGGAGCATCCATCGGATCTCTCCTGCCCGTCCTAAGACCAGGAGCAGAGTTGTGGTAGCGTCTGCTGGACCTGCCACTGTGGAGTCACCTGCTGGGTACGCTGCGGCTGCACCAGACCCCCAGCAGGAGCGTGGTAGTGTCCACCGGACCTGCCCAACCGAGAGTATCTGCCGGATCTCTCCCTCCTGCCGCCCTTGGAAAGAGAGGCACCTCAGCAACGTCCACAGGACTTGTCAGGCCTGAGGAGCATCCGCTGGATCCCCTTCTCCCTCTCCTCCGTCAGGGTGCCTTGGCAACGTCCGCAGGACTTGTCAGGCCCGAGGAGCATCCGCCAGATCCCCTCCTTCCCTGGTTTGGGGTTGTGGCGGCGCCCATAGGGCCTGCCAAGCTGAGGGAGTGGGCTCAGGCTCCCCCTCCTCCACGAAGCCGGAGGCTCCCGTAGAGGAGCAAGTCTGGCTCGGCCTACCCCTCCTGTGGCTGAGCGAGACTCCCTTCTACTTCCCCCTCACCACCCGGGGCGGAGCTCTCTCCCCTACAGGTTCATCGTGGAGTGGACCTGCCGCTGGAATCCAGTCCCCCCAGTCGCCCTCGTCCCGGCTGCCAACACTGACGGACTCACAGGGGCACCGCAGCCGCAGGCGACTCCTGACAGCCTCCTCCTCCCAAGACTGCAGTCCTCGACCGTCAGAGGGCGCGCCCTCCTCTCCGGGCTCCCCTGGGTCACAAGGCGTCCTCCGCACTCTGACGATAGCTCGAGCCATACGTATGGCCACTCACCTCCTGGCCCTGTTCGGCCCTAGTCCTGAAGGCCTGTCTACTCCCGAGGCCACTTCCCAACGAACCCGAGGCGGGCCTCCCGTGACGCCTACGGGACGTCCCCAACGTGAGGCGACTCCAGTGTCTCCAGCCGGCCTCCCTCCTACACCAGGCTGCCACTTGAACCTTCCGAGAGCATGAGTGTTTCCTCCTCCTGCCGCCACTCCCATACTGTGTTAATCCACATACCTCCCCCTGTGAAACCCTTGTGACGTCCCTCCTCTCCCCCCGTGTGACCTCTGTGTATTCCCCTTCCCTCAGTGAGTGACATACCCCCCCATATCTCCCTCATACCCAGTTCGTGCATGGAATAAGCAGTGACTTCCCCAGTGACTCTAAGTGGATTCTCACCAGTGCCAAGGTTCAGGGTCCCCACAGTGATACGAGGGAGAGACCTCTAAAGACTAGTACTAGGTTGGAAGAAGGCTGGAACTTATGTGCAGCCGCATCAGGATAGTGAACCACAGACTCATTACTCCTCCTGTGCAACGCTGCTACATTGTGTGTTGCCTCAATATATTGAAAGGGATTTCTGTAAATGCCACATGAAATAACCTATATTGTATTGTGTCCGTCAATCTGGTTAATATATGTGCAATACTGGTTTGCCTGTGTTTTTGGCCTGTTCCTTTGGTACTGAAATACAGGAGTTAGGGGTTGGAGCCACAGACAACATGATGGCCGGAGCAGACGACACCAGCACCCCCAACCCCCCCAGTACCACCGGGGGATCACCGCTGACACAGAGAGGCTGGGAACAGGAACGGCGTACCTGTATCTCTTCGCGGCTCCCCTCTTGCGCCCAGGTGGTGACCCGGAAAGGTGGCAGTCGCCGGCACCTAGTCTCCAGCCGGAGCTCCACTCGCCAGGTAAGAGGTGGAGTTTACAACTCCACACAACGCCATGGTATCGGCCATAGTCGTACCGGGTACGGGGCAGAACCGGCCACAGTCCGTTCTCCAGTTGCATCTCCGCCACAGGGCCGCGACACGGACGCTTGTCAGCCGGGCAGGACTGGCCATAAGTCGTCCGTCTCCTGTAGGCGTTCCCCCCAGAGTGGCGCCGCAGTACCGGCCATAAGCCGTACTGGGTACGAGGCAGGATCGGCCACAGTCCGTCCCTCTGCTGCTAGTGCTCCCAGCTCACCGGTACGGGCCATTAGCCGCACCAGTGCTCCCACCTCCTGTGCCTTTCCGACGTCGGCCATAAGTCACGTCGGGCCAGAGGTAAGGCAGGCCATTAGCCACACGGAAGCTGTTGTCCCCTGTGCAACCCAGACGTCGGCCATAAGTCACGTCAGGCCAGAGGTAGAGCAGGCCATCAGCCGCACTGAAGCTGTTGTCCCCTGTGCGACCCAGACGTCGGCCGTAAGTCACATCAGGCCAGAGGTAGAACAGGCCATTAGCCGCCCTGAAGCTGTCGTCCCCTGTGCAACCCAGACGTCGGCCATTAGTCACGTCAGGCCAGAGGCAGAGCAGGCCACTAGCCGCCCTGGAACTGATGCCCCGTGTTACCACGACGTTGGCCATAAGTCACGTCGGGCCAGGTGTAAAGCAGGCCACCGTCTGCTTCCCTCTTACAGGAGGACCTGCAGCCAGAGAGGACTCTTCACCCGGGACGTGGCAAGGCCTCGCACAAGGTCTTGGTTCCCTGCAACTCCACCAGGGTGAACAGTGGCCGAAGCAGAGTCCCCGCAGACCCCGCAGCCAACGACGGGCTCTGTCCACTACTCCCTCGGCCCAAGGTCCCCATGAGACGACCCTGTCGGCGACACCACCCTCTAGCAGTTGCCGCAGTCCAGCCGCCCCGGGTTCCAGTGCCCTGGGTCCCCAGTTGCCCCGAACACCAGGGCGCGACTTACCTGTGGGCGAGGTCTCCCTGAGTTTCTCCCAGACCCAACGACAGCCCCGTCTTCTGGCTCTCTTTGGGCCAAGCCCCTAGCCCCATGACTACGTGTGGGGCCCTGTCCAGGGGCTCGCCACTCTGCCCTTCCTCTGGACGGAGGAATCAACCTAGGGCCCACCAGTGGTAACAAAGTGAGTGGACATTACATATGTGTGTGCTCTTTCGACCCAGATATTTGTGTGCATTAATGTATACATCGCGAGTGATCCCCTATAGTGTATTCTCGAGTTTAAGTGACCAGGAACCCAGAATATAAGATTGGACGAGCCTAATAGCTAGAACGTGGCCTGACCTATATCTCGGGTAGAGTCCCACGTCTTGAACAGTCTTCGTGACCAACAGAACATTAATATTGTGTCGGTTGTGCCATTCCCTTGTTATTTACACTCTCCCTCCCCAACGCACAGGCACGCGAGTGAAACCCTTAAGTGACCAGCAGAAGGAGTCCATGCTATTTCCATCGTGCCTCCCCTTTGTGCATTAAATCTCCACCCACCCCCGTGTCCAGGCACGTTAGTCAGGGTATACCAAAATATCACAGTCCCCCCTGCCAGTGATCACTACGGGCAACACTACCTGAGAGAGACTTCCAGCCACCAGGTATCTGTGACACAGGTGTTAACGTTAACTCATATACAGTGCCGTCCAGTGCTATACGGGTTTAGGAAATTATAGTAAATTCATTCCTGTGTCTTAAATTATAAGTGTATTGTATGTGCCATAAGTGTTGGGTAAATAGTACCATACTTCTACCAGTCGGTATAGTGAGAGATTCCATTTGTGTACAGAGTTAACCTACCCCCGACCAACCCAGTTGTAATATATTTGTGATGTACTATTGTTCTTTGGAAAATATCTGGAATACATGTGTGTAATACTTACTGCCTTGCTTTTGTGTCCAGTCCTACTCTTTGGAGTTACTTCCCGGTCTAGAATAGGGACCCGCTGTAGCCTGCATATTTGAGGGCGAGAAACCGACCCACAAATACGTAGCATAACAGGTATATGTTTTAGCCCGGCTGTGACCGGGCTAACGTAAGGCCCGGCCTTCACTATAGGTGGAGGAAATCTAAATGAATGAATGAATGAATGTGTAGTAAAGGACCCCAAGAAGCTTGGCCCGTGACTTACGGTGTGAGAGGTCGCGCCCTTAGACAACAGAAAACCTGAGGTTTGACCCTGTGTGTTACGGAGCGAGAAGTCGCACCATAAAACACAGCGCATAACAGTACTCAGTCAAGTTTTGGGATTAAATTAGCGACTGCAATGAGAAAGCTGGGGTTGGAAGAGTGGCTGGTTAGGGTGGTTATGGCCATGTACGTGGGTGCTCGCACCCAGGTAAGAGTGAATGGAGTTTTGAGTGATGAGTTTCCCGTGAATGTTGGTGTGCATCAGGGGTCAGTTTTGAGTCCCTTGTCGTTTATCATGGTGCTCGAAGCCCTCTCACGTGACTTCAGAGATGGACTCCCATGGGAGATGTTGTATGCTGATGATTTGGTGTTGATTGCTGAGAATGAAGGGGAGGCTGAGGAAAGATTTAAGAAGTGGAGAGATGGTATGGGGTACAAGGGCTTAAGGGTAAATGCAGATAAAACAAAAGTGATGATATCTAGGGTTGGTGGCGGTACAATCAGAGGAGAGGGAGAGTGGCCATGTGCAGTTTGCCACATGGGTGTGGGAAGTAATTCCATCTTGTGCAGTGTTTGTGATAGATGGGTGCACAAGAGATGTAGTGGTATTAGAGGTAGACTGCGAGATAATGTTGATTTCATGTGTGAGGTGTGTTGGGGAGAGCAGGTGGAGATTGTTAGGCGTGAGAGGGTTGAATTTGCAGGTGAGTCTCTTGAGTGTGTGGAGTTTTGTTATCTGGAAGACATGTTATGTGCCGGAGGTGGGGCTGGAGTTAGCTCGGTTGCTAAAGTGAGAAGTGGTTGGAAGAAGTTCAGGGAGCTGTTGCCTCTCCTGACATTGAGAGGACTCTCCTTACGTTCTAAGGGGTCTTTGTATGCAGCATGTGTTAGGAATGTGATGCTGTATGGTAGTGAGACCTGGGCAGTAAAGGAAGAGGATATTCGCAGGTTTAAACGTACAGAAATGACAATGATTAGGTGGATGTGCAGTGCGTCCCTGCGTGCAAGGCCTGGGGGGGCTGAGTTTACGATAGAAGAGTTGAGAGGTAGGATGGGACTGGAGTGTATTGGTGTTGTGATGAGGAGAGGTAGGCTGAGGTGGTTTGGACATGTGGAGAGGATGGGGGATGATAATTGGGTGCAGAGGGTGAGAAGTGTTAATATTGGGGGAGGGGTTGGGAGGGGTAGACTGAGAAAGACATGGGACGTCATTAAATGTGACTTAAGGGTTAAGGGACTGAATAGGGAGGCTGCCAGAGATCGAGCAGCGTGGAGAGCCGCCATTAGGTGACCAAGGCCGACACATGCAAGCATGTTGGAGCCTTCAAAAACGAAAACAAAAACGAAAACGAAAACAGCTAAGGGTGTCACTGCATCCTCTGACAACAAGATGTGGATTAATTTTGTTAAAGCCATATGTATGACTGAACTCTCACGGCCAAGCGTACGAGCACTGTGACAACCATCACCTTATTAATAACAATGCGCGTTGTATCCTACAGGAGGTGCAACGAGAGACTGCCAGACTGCGTACCCTTCAGTCTTCACCTCTGCTTCCCCACTGGAAAAAACTACGGGATGACTACCTTGCATTATAGGGTCTGCAAAGAACTCACTTTCGCTTGTGTCATCGACCTTGCGGTTTATCGGAGGTTAGTTTGCGGATTTGTTAGTGTTCTTACCGACACCATTTAAACTTTTTGTAATATTTAGATTTATCTCGTTAGATTATTCAAGTGCCAGTTTAGTTTGACTTTCGATAGCGGGTTAAGACTTTTCGTTCCTCCACACGTCTAGCCTTTATTGTCAGATTCTTATCATTCTTTCGTAGTTGTCTTGAACTTTGCAGCTGAGTTAACATACAATTGAGTAGCGTAGTATGTTTTATTTACGACTTTTTCATACTAAATATATGTATTTATATTACACAAACAAGTCTGATGATAAGAAAAATTATTTTATACAAAGTTGAAAATAGAAGGAAAATAAGAGGAAGATGTCTGCAACTTAGTCGGAAGTAGCCATTTTTGTTTGGGCCAGCTGGGCGGAGTCGCGGCCTTACGAACTACTGCGTTGAGCTGTTGTACGTTGTTTCAGTGACTTACCTAATTTGTTCAGAAGAAAGCAGTGCTGTACGATTATTTTGGAATGCTGGTAAGCTCGTTGCACTAGGAGCGTACATTGCTTTTTTACCTGTAGGGGAGAAATAGGAAATAGCATTGTTGTAGTTTATAAATTACAGGATGAAACCTAAATGGCGCGGTTGATCTATACTTCTCAGGAGTACTGTAAACAAGTCACCATTTACAGTTGAGTAGATAGTATAGCTTCTGTTGTTTGTAAAGCCCATGAATTATTTTTTAAATAAAATAAAAGCATTTGGGGTCCGAAAGCTAATCGCCCACCAGAATATGCTGTTGGCCAAGTCCAAAATTTTGGCCATGTCTCGATAACCTGAAGTTTTATGTTGATATCCCATGCCGTTCATGAGATATAATGATGCTAAAGGCGGGCAATAAAAGCTGGTTGACCTTTGGTAGCCATTTTGGTGACCTTGGCCCCAAGTGCCCATTTTTGAACTCGTCCAAGATTTTGCCCATATCTTGATACCCTGAAGGTTTCATGTTAGTAGCTCAAGCCGTTCATGAGATATAATGATGCTGAAGGTAGGCAATAAAAACTAGTTTACCTTTGGCACCCATTTTGGTGACCTTGATCTTGACCCCAAATGCCCATTTTTGAACTCAGTCAAGATTTTGGCCATATCTTGATACCCCGAAGGTTTCGTGTTAGCTCAAGCTGTTCATAAGATATAATGGGAACACACACACACACACAGAGGTAGGCAAAAACATTATCGCTCTGCCTTGTAAAGGCAGGTGATAGTTAAAATATAATGACTGATATATTTCCAGTTTCCAGTTGGACTGGTATATTCACAGGAACCTTTGCTAGTTTTTATTAATTAGCGTACTTCTGTGCATAGTGGACATCCATTTTTTTTTTTTAATTCTTTACCAAATGGGCACAGGCTGTCCATATTTTCAATTGAAATTAGGCTTTCACAGGTTACCTGTTATTTTTCTTAGATTGCCACAGCTACTGCGGATTTTTATCAACTTACCACAGAAAGCTGTAAATGGGGATGCATAAATATTCTGCCAATGTCTATCAGTATCTATCTATTGCCAGACGCCTCAATCTCACACGGGGTGGCCACAAACAAATCGCCTCCATGTCGCTCTGTCCCCCGCCATTTCACTACCCCGCTCCCAACTCACACCCCCCTCTCTCATGTACCTATCCACTCCATCCCTCCATCTCATCCTCAGCCTTCCCCTCCCTCTCCCCCCCTCCGCCTCACTCACATACACCCTCCTCGTCAGTCTTTCACTCTCCATCCTCTCCACATGCCCAAACCACCTTAACGTGTTTCTCCTAACGCTTCCTATCACATCCACATCCATACCACAACACTCCTTCACTTCCTCATTTGTTAGTCTGTCTCTCCACGTGCTCTTCTCAAATAACTCATTTCCACTGCTCTCACTCTTGACTTCTGTCCTTCCAACAGGGTCTAAGCTTCACTTCCATATGTTAGAGATGGTATCACAATACTGTCAAGTAACAACTTCTTTACTTCCATGCTCACTTCCCTGTTTCTTATCACTACTTTCAACGAACCAGCAACCTTCCTTTCCTGCTGCACCCTTTCAAGCACTTCACCTTCCAGACTTCCATCCTTACTCATCACACTACCCAAGTACTTAAATGCACTGACATTCTCCATATCCTCCCCATCCAATCTCACTGTACATTCACTGGCTTCACTTCTCTCAAAGACCATCACACTCTCCCAGACTCATCTACCAAGCCTTGCAGCTCCCCTTCATCTTCACTCAACAACACAGTATCATCAGCAAACAAGAGTTTCCAAACACTGCCCTCTCTCACTAGGGCCACTCCAGCATCCACTGCCCGACCTTGTATCTCTTTTATAACCCCATCCATGTACAGATTGAACAACCATGGAGACATGACACATCCTTGTTTCAATCCAACCTTCAAATGGAAAGATTCACTCAGTTTGCCATCCACACGCACTGCAGCCTTAGCACCCTCATACATACTCTTCACTGCCTTCAACAACTTCCCATCCACTCCATATATTCTTAATACTTTCCACAATCCTTGTCTATCTACCCTGTCATATGCTTTCTTCAAATCCATGAAGGCTGTATACAACTTCTTTCCCTTCTCTAGAAACTTTTCCACTAAAGATCTAAGAATGAATATCTGGTCTACACTACCTCTTCCCTTCCTAAAATCTCCCTGTTCTTCTCCAACTAATTCCTCTGTTATTTCTCTAACTCTGTCAATAAGTATCTTACCATATACTTTTCCTATTACACTCAGAAGGCAAATGCCCGTATGATTACCACACACTTCTTTTTCCCGTTTTCCTTTGTACAGAGGAATAATTATACCTGACTTCCAATCCTCTGGGACTCTACCTTCCTCCCAGGCCAATCTGCACACTTTCCACATCTTTTCTATTACTGTCTCTCCCCCATGCTTCAACATTTCACCACACACTCCATCAACTCTGGGTCTTTCCCCATTTTAACTTTCTTCATTGCTTCCACCACTTCCATCCTACTGATTTTTTCCTCTCTTCTCACAACCCTCCTTCTCCCCATCATTCCCCAGCGCTTATACTTGCATTACTTTCATTCTATATGTTCAACAATTCATTAAAGTGTTCTCTCCATCTGCTCACTTTTTCTCCCACCTCCACTAGTAATCTACCATTTTTATCTTTCACACCCCGACTAACTTCGTTGTCACCCTGTCTAGCTCTCTTTACCTCTTTCCAGAACATTTTCTTACATCCCCTCCACTTTGCACTCAAATTCCTTCCAAATTCCTCATCCACTCTCTTCTTACTCTCTCTTACTAATCTTTTCATCTCTCTCCTCTTCTTTACATAATACTCTCTCGTCCGTTTCTCAGCTTCTTCGACGCCCCTGTTCCTCATCCACTCATTATATGCTTTCTTCTTTTGTGCCACAGCCTCTCTCATCTCTTCCGTCCACCATGCTGTTCCCTAAACCCCCTTTCGTCTTCTCTTCACCCCACGCACTGCCTCACATGCTGCACAGATTTCTTCTGTGAATATCTTGCGCACACCTTCCGCGTCCCCCATCTGCTCCAATCTATATTTACCCAATCGCTCCTCCACTTCCCTTTTATATTCCGCCTTTATTCCATCCTCTTGTAACTTTTCTACCGTCCTTGTAAGAACTACTTCCTCTTGTTCTTCCCTTCTTCTCTTCCTTCATCTTGTTTGGATTCTGATTCTCCTCTTGCATCCATTACACATCTTCTCATCCTTTCATGCACACACACACAGTCAATCATTTCCTTCCGTTCATTCAGTTCACCATCCACCCTTCTCAACACTCACCATGTATACCTATGGATCATTTTGTGCCTGAAGAGGGTATTAGCTAACACCAACCCCCTCCCGGCACAAATGTCCACTAAAGCACTGCCATTCTCATCAGTAGCTGACCATATTTTATGTTCCTAATGCGTATTTTTATATTTGAAAGGTGGCTGTCAAATGCAAGTTACGTTAGGTTTGGTTTGCTTTGATTAGGTTTGGTTAAATCATTGTTTCCCATAGCTTTGACACAGGATACACTGACACTTCAGTCTGAGTGATGGTTGGTAAACAACATGGCCAGTCAGAGAGACCGTCAGTTAACACTTCTGCGAGTGATCTGGCCGCTTCCGTAAATACTCCAAAATAGATATACAGTACCGGTATTTCATTTTTTCCAATCACAATTCAACAGTTAACTATCTCTGTTGTATACTATATATATCAAAATTACTTGCCTTGAGATTGTCAGTTTGTTCTATATACAGTAAAACCTCGATATAACGGACTTCAGTAGACCGGAATTCGCTTTTATCAGACTCGAGGAGCTACCGGACTAAACTCCTATATATCAGAAAAAGTCCGATATAGCCAGGAAGCAGTCTGGACTGCCTGACAACTTCAGCTCTGTTCACCACAATAAGACAAGTAAAAGACATGTTTTTCAGTGCACAGTACAGTATTATTATACCATTTGATTAATATAGTGAAGGTATAACACAGTACAATACTGCAATGGTGGTGAAAACTACCGATGCTATCCGGACTAATGTCTGATATATCGGAAAAAGTCCGGATTAGCAGGGGTAAGTCCGGATGTCGCTTTTATCGGAAAATCGCATATTTCGGACTGGCCTGAGCCCCAATTAGTCCGTTATAGTGAGGTCTTACTGTACTTGCAGGTGGAATTGCTGTGCCTCTTTGGCAAAGAATTACTTTACCTTTTTTTTTTTTGGGGGGGGGTTTCATTATTGTATATCATACATGTATACCTTATCTTAGGTTTTACAAAATATGAATTTTTTTTCTTTCATTGCAGATCACCTGTTTTGCCAAGTAGTATCATATTTTAATGGAAGACTCGTGCCTGTCCATCTGTCTATTGCCAGGTCCCTTAATCCCATGAGGGGTGGCCACAAACAAATTGCCTCCACGTCACCCTGTCCCCTGCCATTTAACTCCCCTCCGCCCAGCTCACACACCCCTTTCTCATACGCCTGTCCACTCCATCCTTCCATCTCATCCTCGGCATCCCCTTCCCTTCCCTCCCCTCCACCTCACTCACATACACTCTTTTTGTTAGTCTCTTGCTCTCCATCCTCTCCACATGGCCAAACCATCTCAATGTATTTCTCCTAACGCTTTCTGTCACATCCACACCACAGCGCACCTTCTCGTCCTCATATGTCAGTCTGTCTCTCCTTGCAACTCCACATGCTCCTCTCAAATAATGCATATCCATTGCTCTTGCTCATGACTTGTGTCCTTCCAGCAAAGTCCAAGCTTCACTTCCATACGTTAGAGTTGGTATCGTAGTAACTACTGTCATACAGCGACATTTTTACTGCCATTCTCACTTCCCTATTTCCTGTCATTGCTTTCAAAGAACCAGCAACCTTCCTTCTTTGTTGTACCCTTTCAAGTACTTCTTGCTTCAGACTTCCATCCTAACTCATCACACTACCCATGTACTTAAATGGACTCACATTTTCCATTTCCTCATCATCCAGTTTTATGTAGCTACATTCAGTGACTTCATTTATCTCGAAGACCATAATTTTACTCCCGTACATTCACTTTTAGGTTCCGTTTCATACACACTTTCCCACACTCATTCACCAAGCTTTTGCAGTTCCCTATCATCTTCAGTTAACAACAGAGTTTCATCTGCAAACAACTGCAGGAAGTTTCCAAATACTGCCAACTCTCATCAGGGCTGCTCCAACATCCACTGCCCTACCTTGTATCTCTTTTATAGCCCCATCCATATACAGAATGAATAACCATGGAGACATGACACATCTCTGTTTCAATCAAACATTTTAGTTTTCGTTTTTGAAGGCTCCAACATGCTTTCATGCGTCAGCCTTGGTCACCTAATGGCGGCTCTCCATGCTGCTCGATCTATGGCAGCCTCCCTGTTCAGTCCCCTAACCCTGAGGTCACACTTAATTACCTCGTCCCATGTCTTTCTCGGTCTACCCCTCCCAACCCCTCCCCGAATATTAACACTTCTCACCTTCTGCACCCAGTTATCATCCCCCATCCTCTCCACATGTCCAAACCACCTCAGTCTACCTCTCCTCACCACAACACCAATACACTCCAGTCCCATCCTTCTTGCTGGAAGTTTGCTTTCATTCAACCTGTCCCAAAGAAGGGTGACCATTCTCAACCCTCTAACGTCCAATTGCTTTAACATCCTGTGTTTCAAAAGCATTCGAGTTTATTCTTAACAAAAAATTTAAAGCATCTTTCCTATCACAACCTTCTTTCTGATCGTCAGTATGGGTTCCGTCAGGGATGCTCCACTGGCGATCTTCTCACCTACCTTTCAGACTCCTTTCAGGACTTTGGCAAAAGCTTTGCCAGTGCACTTGACATCTCAAAGGCTTTCGATCGAGTCTGGCATAAATCTTTAATTTCTAAACTGCCCTCTTACAGTTTCTATCCTTCTATCTGTGCCTTCATCTCTAGCTTCCTTTCTGGTCGTTCTATAGCCGCTGTTGTAGACGGCCATTGCTCTTCTAGATCTATCAACAGTGGTGTTCCTCAGGGCTCTGTCCTATCACCAACTCTCTTCCTTTTATTCATCAATGACCTTCTAAGCTGTACATCTAACCCTATCCACTCGTACGCTGATGATTCCACCCTTCACCTTTCCATTCGGTTCCCGCAACGTCCATCTCAGCAGTCACTTCAACAAACAAGAGATGAGGCTATGGCACACCTAGTGTCTGACTTGGCTCGTATTTCTAACTAAGGCAAAAATAATCTTGTTGTTTTTAATGCATCAAAGACTCAGTTCTTACACCTATCAACCCAACAAACCCTTCCACAGGAGTACCCACTGATGTTTAATAATGTCCAGCTCATTCCTGCATCATCCTCGAACATGCTTGGGGTTTCATTCACTCGGGATTTATCTTGGAAAGAACATGTTACAACTCTTGTGATATCTTCTTCCAAGAGATCAGGTGTGCTAAGCCGACTGCGAACCTTCTTTACCTCTGCACAGTTGTTGACTTTATACGTGGGTTTTATTCGCCCGTTTATGGAGTACAACTCTCATGTGTGGGGAGGCTCCCCACATAGAGCTCTTCTCAATAGGATGGAGTCAAAGGCTTTTCATCTCATGAACTCTCCTCCTCATACTAGCTCCCTTCAACCTCTGTCTCTTCGGCACACTGTTGCATCTTTATCTCTTTTCTATCGCTACTTCAATGGTCACTGTTCCTCTGAACTGTCTGCTTGCATCCCTCCACCTCTACGACGGGCACGTAGTAGCCGTCTAGCAACAAACTCTCATCCCTTTTCTGTCCAACTCTCTAATGCAAGAGTTAACCATTACTTCCAGTCCTTCATTTATGCAACTGGTCAACTCTGGAACTGTCTTATCTGTCTGTATTTCCTACTTCCTATGATCTCCAGTCTTTCAAACGCAGTGTGTCCAGGCATCTCGAAATAATTGGATCTTGAATTTGGCTTTCTTTTGTATTGTTTTTGTTAATTCTTGGAATGAACAGTTTGCAGGCCCATGGCCTTTGGTTTCTTCTTCCTTGCATAAAAAAAAAAAAAAAAAAAAATCAACTCTTCGATCGTAAACCCAGGCCTTGCACGCAGGGACGCACTGCACATTCACCTAATCATTGTCATTTCTGTATGTTTGAGCCTGCGAATATCCTCTTCCTTTACAACCCAGGTCTCATTACCATACAGCATCACACTCCTAACACATGCTGCATACAAAGACCCCTTATCATGTAAGGAGAGTCCTCTCGATGTCAGGAGAGGCAACAGCTCCCTGAACTTCTTCCAATCACTTCTGACCCTAGCAACCGAGCTAGCTCCAGCCCCACCTCCAGCACATAGCATGTCTTCCAAATAACAAAACTCCTCCACACACTCAAAAGACTCACCAGCAAGTTCAATCCTTTCATGCCTAACAATCTCCGCCTGCTCTCCCCGACACGCTGCATACATAAAATCAGCATTATCTCGCGGTCTACCTTTAATACCACTACATCTCTTGTGCACCCATTTATCACAAGCAAATAGAAATTTTCATTCAGTTCAGTGTCCACACACACTACAGCCATAGCACCCTCATACATACTCTTCACAGCATTCAACAACTTCCCATTTACTCCATATACAGTATTAATATTTTCCACACGACTCATGTGATGTATTTCAGGATTAGCTGGTGAAACCGAAGGAGCGCTGCCATACATATGATTCTGTCTATGGTATCTATCTATCGCCAGACGCCTTAATCCCGCAAGGTGTGGCCACAAACAAATTACCTCCATGTCGCCTTGTCCCCCGCCATTTATCTGCCCTCCCCATAGCTTACACACCCCTCTCTCATATACCTGTCCACACTATCCTTCCATCTTATCCTTGGCCTCCCCCTCCCTGTCCCCCTCTTCACCTCACTCACATGCATTCTTCTTGTTAGTCTCTCTCTCCATTCTCTCCACATGGGCAGACCACCACAATGTATTTCTCCTAACACTTTCTATCACATCCGCACCACAACACTCCTTCACTTCCTCATTTGCCATTCTGTCTCTCCATGTATTTCCACATACTGCTCTCATATAACTCATTTCCATTGCTCTCACTCTTGATTTGTGTCCTTCCAACAAGGTCCAGGCTTCACCTCCACACATTGGTGTTGATATCGGAATACTATCTCGCAGCAATTTTAACTTCCATGCTCACTTCCCTATTTCTTATCACTGCTTTCATTGAAACACCAACCTTTCTTCCCTGTTGTACTCTTTCAAGCACTATCTTCTAAACTTCCATCCTTAGTCATGACACTACCCAATTACTTAAATGTGCTCCCAGTTTCCATTTCCTCATCATTCAGCCTCACTGTGCATTCAGTGACTTAATTTCCCTTGAATACCACAGCTTTACATTTCTCTGCATTCACCTTTAGATTCAGTTTTGTACGTACTCTTCCAAACTCATTAACCAAGCCTTGCAGTTCCCCTTCATCTTCACTTAACAATACAGTATCATCAGCAAACAACAGAACAGAGAGTTTCCAAACACTGCCTTTTCTCATTAGGGCCGTTCCAACGGTCACTTCGCTACCTTGTACAGTAGGCACACATAGTAAGTGAGCTCAGAGTAGGTAAATCCCATTGTATGCGAGGACCTATTTTTTTTTTGGATTTTAGTGTATTTTTTAACAGTGACTCAAATTGAACTCATAATAGGCAGCAAAGAGTGGCTCAGGTCCAGGGTTAACCCCGAGCATGCGACATTGCCACCCCAAGAAGTGCCAACGGTTGCCTACGCTCCACCCACCTTGTGACGTCGATGATGCGCACTCATGACGTGATGCCCAATGCGCCGATTGGAGGATGGAGAGAGAGGCCCAGCAGAGGAAGCACGCACGCTCAGTGGGTACACTCGCTTTTTCACCTACATTCTCGTCTACGCTGAGGCTATTTTTTGTGTGTGCTACTGTACAACCATTCCTATGATCACCTTACTACGCCAGAATGTCTCCTGCGTTACCTAGAAAGAAGTGCATCAGCCATGTCCTGAAGATGGAAGTCATCAAGAGAAAGGAGAAGGGCAAGGGTAACATCGCCATTGGGAAGGAACTTGGCTTGGCGGAATCAATGGTACAGATAATATGGATGAACAAGGAGGTCATAAAGAAGACTGTTAAGACGTTTGGGACAGCAGCACTCGACGGAAGAAGCAGGCTGACCAACCAGGCCATGATTCTCATGGAGCGGTACCTGGCAACGTACATCGTGAGGAGAGAGAAGGAGGGAGTGCCACTGAACGGGCGCTACATCGGGGAACAGGCAAAGCTTTCCTACAAAGCTGCAGCTCGGAAAGCTTGGAGTCGAGAAATCATTCAAAGCCTCCGTGGGATGGCTAGGCTGGTCCCTGAAGAGGAAAGAGCTAAGTTACATTCGCCTCACCGGCGAGCATGCATCAGCTGATGAAATGGCAGCCAAGGACTATCCAGCCGTCCTAAAGGGGATAATTGATGAGGGAGGCTAAAGCAGGGACCAAATCTACAATATTGATGAAATGGCCCTATGCTACAAGGCTATGCTGAAGTCCACTTTTATCAGTAAACAGCAGCGGCATGCCCGGGGGAGAAAAATGGACAAGAGCAGGATAACGGTCATGTTCGCCGTGAACTTATCTGGCTCACATAAGATGCGGCCTGTTGTGGTTCATACCGCAGCACACATCCCAGATGTTACAAGAATCTTTGCTGTATGGATGATAGTGGGGTGTACTGGTACAGCAGCTCCAACGGCTGGATGACGAGCAGCATCATGTCGGATTGGCTGCTTCAGCACTTCGTCCCTGACACCAAGGCGAAGTCCCGGGAACTTGGCACCCCCTTCAAGGTGCGTTCTCGACAGCGCCTCAAGTCATCCAGCCTGGCTATCAGACCCCAGTAGGGATTTCTAGATTGTTTTTTTGCTGCCCAGAACTACCTCTCTCATCCAACCACTAGACCAGGAGTTGATTGCAACGGTGAAGCAGCTGTACCACCAGCGCCTCTACAACCACTTCCACAGGAAGACTGACGACTCAGAGGAACTGCAGGCAATCCTTGCCATGGACACCGTTAGGAGTGATGTCATGGATGCTGAGGACGGTTGGGACTCGTCACCCGGTCCACCGTTGCACACACAGCACCCACACCACCGACCCCTTCAACTCATGAGAAGAGTGTAATGGCTTTTTGGCGGTCGTTCAACCTCAAGGATGCCATCAACTTCCTGTTGTCTTCTTGGGCAGATATCACCGATGCAACAATTAACCATGCCTGGCGCCTTGTCGTCCCACACCTATGTGACATCACTCTGGCAAGCAGCTTTCAGTCCATGGCTGCTGCCGAGGCAGCCACCCTCACAACTGCACAAGCTGTGCCCAGGTTTAAGGGCATCATGGTGGAGGAGATCAGGAGCTTACATTCGGCTGCAGTGGAGCAGGATCCCCAGGAAGTCATGCAACGAGTCGACGAGGCCGACGCAGAGCAGGAGACTGAAGCAGAACTGCCAGCACCACCAGTGATGGAGAGTGGAAACTTGTCGATGATGGAGATCAGCTGGGTACTGTGTGCCCTAGATAAATGCAAGGACATCGAACACTGTCAGTTGCGAGTGGAGGAAGTGTTGGAGGTTAACAGAAGGAAGCAAACCCTCATCACCCGTTACCTGCGGCCTCAAGAAAATGTGGAATCACTCCCTTCAACATCAGAAGAGTCATTTCCTGGATCAAGAAGATGATGCAATGTCTAAGGCATCAGAAATAAGACTTTGAAGGATTTATGAACGAAGTGAGTGTATTAGCTAGTGAAAGTGTTGAAAGTGCTAGTGACGAGATTGGTGAGGAAGGTGGTTTGGCGGGTGGTGGAGGAGGTGCATGCTAGGTGCCTCATCCTGCCTCTGAGCCCCTTCTTATCTCCATCAAGCCTATTGTCCTTTTGGGTTAAGGTGAGCAGCCATATTCTTGTTAGTTTAGTTAAGCTATATCCTTGTCGATTTAGTAAAGCCATACTCTTGTTGGTTTATCTTAGATAGTATGTCTTAGGTAGTTTCCCTGTACAGTACAATACTTAGGTCTGAAACGAGTCTCAAAGGTTACCGATGAAGGGAGGTGCCACCCATATGTAATTTTTCCCATAAGTTTATGTATTCACAGTAAGCGAATACCTAGTAAGCGACCTCCTCTGCCGCCCATAAACTTGCGTACTGTGCATACCCACTGTATCTTTTTTATAACTCCATCCATATATAAATTGAATAGCCATGGACACATGACACATCCCTGTTCCAATCCGACATCCAGATTGAAAAACTCACTCATTTCGCCATCCACATGCACTGCAGCCCTAGCACCCTCATAACATACTCTTCATGGCATTCACCAGCTTCTCACTTACCCTATGTTTCAAATATTTTCCACTTTCCTTGTCTATCCACTCTGTCATATTCTTCATCCAGATCCATGAAGGCCACATACAACTTCTCTCCATTCTCTAGAAAGTATTCCACTAAACTCCTTAGGATGAATATCTGATCTACGCAACCTCTTCTCTTGCAGAAACTCCCCTGTTCTTCTCCAACTAATTCAGTCAATAAGCATCCTACCATATATATTTCCTATTACACTAAAAAGAAAAATGCCCCTGTAATTACCACACACTTGTTTTTTACCTTTTCCTTTGTACAGGGGAATAATTATACATGATTCTCAATCCTCCAGGACTCTACCTTCCTCCCAGGCCAATCTGCACATCATCCATATCCATTCCACTACTCTCTCTCCCCCATGCTTCGGCATTTCACCAAACACTTCATCAATTCCTGAGGCTTTCCTCATTTTGACTTTCTTCATTACTTCCATCCCACTGATCTCTTCCTTCTTTCTCATCTCCTACTTTGGTTGACTGAGTGAATTCATTAGTAACAGTGTATTTTAATTTTTTGTATCATTAAGATTACAAAAACCATTTCTGTTGATAAGATTGCACAAATAAAATATAGCTACTGTATAATGCAGTTGGTTGCATTGATTACAGTAATTTTAAACGAGGTTTTATAAAGCCTACCAGAGGACTTAAATATCTACATGTGAAAATTTCAGCAGTCCCTCCAGTTCAGCACTTTTGGACAGAGTTTAACAAAGTCCTTCATTTTTTCCCCTATGTTAAGACGAAAGGGGGTTCAGGGAACAGCGTGGTGGACGGAAGAGGTGAGAGAGGCTGTGGCACAAAAGAAGAAAGCATATAATGAGTGGATGAGGAACAGGGGCGCTGAAGAAGCTGAGAGGCGGACGAGAGAGTTATATGTAGAGAGGAGGAGAGAGGTGAAAAGATTAGTAAGAGAGAGTAAGAAGAGAGTGGATGAGGAATTTGGAAGGAATTTGAGTGCAAAGTGGAGGGAATGTAAGAAAATGTTCTGGAAAGAGGTAAAGAGAGCTAGGCAGGGTGCCAACGAAGTTAATGGGGGTGTGAAAGATAAAAATGGTAGATTACTAGTGGAGAAGGGAGAAAATGTGAACAGATGGAGAGAACACTTTAACAAATTGTTGAACTTAGAGAATGAAAGTAATGCAAGTATAAGTGGCTGGGGAATGGCAGGGAGAAGGAGGGTTGCGAGAAGGAAGGAAGAAATCAGTAGGATGGAAGTGGTGGAAGCAATGAAGAAAGTTAAAATGGGAAAATCCCCAGGAATTGATGGAGTGTGTGGTGAAATGCTAAAGCATGGGGGAGAGACAGTAATAGAATGGAAGTGGAAGGTGTGCAGATTGGCCTGGGAGGAAGGTAGAGTCCTGGAGGATTGAAAGTCAGGTATAAGTATTCCTCTGTACAAAGGAAAAGTGGAAAACGAAGTGTGTGGTTTTAGGAAGGGAAGAGGTTGTATAGACCAGATATTCATTCTTCGATATTTTGTGGAAAAGTTTAGAGAAGGGAAAGAAGTTGTATGCAGCCTTCATGGATTTGGATAAAGCATATGACAGGGTGGATAGACAAGGATTGTGGAAAGTATTAAGAATATATGGAGTGGATGGGAAGTTGTTGAAGGCAGTGAAGAGTATGTATGAGGGTGATGAGGCTGCAGTGCGTGTGGATGGCAAACTGAGTGAATCTTTCCATTTGAAGGTTGAATTGAAACAAGGATGTGTCATGTCACCATGGTTGTTCAGTCTGTACATGGATTGTGTTATAAAAGAGATACAAGGTCGGGCAGTGGATGTTGGAGCGGCCCTAGTGAGAGAGGGCAGATGATACTGTGTTGTTGAGTGAAGATGAAGGGGAGCTGCAAGGCTTGGTAGATGAGTTTGGGAGAGTGTGTAAGAAATGGAATCTAAAGGTGAATGTAGGGAAGAGTAAAGTGATGGTCTTTGAGAGAAGTGAAGCCAGTGAATGTACAGTGAGATTGGATGGGGAGGATATGGAGAATGTGAGTTCATTTAAGTACTTGGGTAGTGTGATGAGTAAGGATGGAAGTCTGGAGGGCGAAGTGCTTGAAAAGGTGCAGCAGGGAAGGAAGGTTGCTGGTTCGTTGAAAGCAGTGATAAGAAACAGGGAAGTGAGCATGGAAGTAAAAAAGTTGTTACATGACAGTATTGTGATACCAACTCTGACATATGGAAGTGAAGCTTGGACCCTGTTGGAAGGACAGAAGTCAAGAGTGAGAGCAGTGGAAATGAGTTATTTGAAAGGAGCATGTGGAGTCACATGGAGAGACAGACTAACAAATGAGGAAGTGAAGGAGCGTTGTGGTGTGGATGTGGATGTGATAGGAAGCGTTAGGAGAAACATGTTAAGGTGGTTTGGGCATGTGGAGAGGATGGAGAGTGAAAGACTGACAAGGAGAGTGTATGTGAGTGAGGTGGAGGGGGGGAGATGGAGGGGGTAGGCCGAGGATGAGATGGAGGGATGGAGAGGTACATGAGAGAGGGGGTGTGTGATTTGGGAGCGGGGTAGTGAAATGGCGGGGGACAGAGCGACATGGAGGCGATTTGTTTGTGGCCACCCCTTGCAGGATTGAGGCGTCTGGCAATAGATAGAAGACAGATGAAGGTGAATTATACACTCTTACTGTGCCTTTCTGTCGATTTGGCAGAACTGAAAATGTCACACGTACGTTAACCTTCTGTCAGACTTTGTAAGGCCTTGTTTTCAAATTAATCTGTGCAGAAAACTGAATATATCTTTTATTTCATCATTCTAATAATCAGAAATGGTTAACCTTTATAATAAAAATGATATAAAATCATTACTAATGAATGCACGCAGACAACCAATTAGCTGCCAGCTTCCAAAAGCCTAAAGCTCTTCTCTTCCCAGAAGAGAACCTGCCTGGGGAGGGGGGAAAGTATACTTTCCCAGTGTCCCTGCCTGTCACAAGTAGCGACTAATAGGGACCTCTTTGTCTCCAGTCTTTTTCTCCCTACTCCTCTCTTCTGCTCTTTTGTCCTACTGATCTTGATATTTCCTGGTTAATTCCAGCCTTTACTGTATTTTCATTCTGTTCCTGGAGTGCTATATAGCCTTCTGTTGGCTTGGTGCTAATTCTTCGTTATTCCTTCCTTCTCAGAAGAAATCAAGTAGGCTTTAACCTAACCTATCCTTACCCTAACATAGTGTTTAGAATGTGACTGGCTACAAATACCGGTACATCAAACTACTTTCCAAAGTGGAAGAATGTGGTCACATAGCAAAACATCCAGTCAAGGATTTTTTTTTTATTTTTTTTTAAGAGGGTAAAAGCTGGTACAGTATGAAGCATATCAACTGGCAAAAGAAAATCCTGTGATTCAATGGCTTTAAAAAAGCATAAATTTACCTAGGCCATTATCATTGGGAAGGTGAACTGGGTGTTTATTTCTGTACGTTGTTCAAAGATGATGCAGGATTCAGATGGATGTTATTAAATATTATGGTTATTTCCATGGAAAATTATGACAGGTCAAAAGATAAAGAAATTGAGTGTTGGATGCATTAAACAAACAAGGTTACTTTGAACCCAATATGAGATATGAGTCAGGTCAGAAATTAGATGTGCCATAACCTCTTTCTGTATTTGGATAATTGGATACAGAACTTATTACAGAACAGTGTTTAAATGAAGTGAATAAATTATGTTAGTTTTGTTACTGGGGCTCTGTGCTGTCCATTGTTGCTACCTTGTACTATAGCCTACAAGATATTATTGATTAAATTTATGGTGGTAAGAGGTAGCATCCATAATCCACTCACAAGGTGTAGTGCTGCCTACATCTTCATTCACCTTTATAATTCTTTATTTGTTTTCCTTCCTCTTTTCTTATTTGTCCCATCCCTCATGTCACTTTTTATTACTCTACTTTTCACTTCAGAAATAAAGGTGAGCAAAGTGAATGCAAGAATTATCATGGCATAAGTTTACTGAGCGTGGTAGGGAAGGTATATGGAAGAATTATTATAGAGAAAGTAAGAGAGATATCAGAAGTCCTAGTGAGTGATGAATAGGGTGGCTTAGGAGAGGTAGAGGATGTGTACATCAAATATTTGCAGTAAGACTGGTAGTGGAGAAGGCTTGTGAAAAGGACCATAAGGTGTTTATGGCATTCATGAATCTGGAAAAAGCATACAACATAGTAGACAGAGATGGACTGTGGAAGGTTTTGCGCATGTACAGTGTAGTTGGTAAGCTACTAGGTGCTGTCAAGAATTTTTATAATGGTAGTGAAGCATGTGTAAGGGTAAATGGCATCTAAGTGAATGGTTCACGATCAGTGTGGGTTTGCGACAAGGGTGTGTGATGTCTCCATGGTTGTTCAGTGGATGGGGTGATGAGAGAAGTAAAAACACAAGTAATGGAGAGAGGGATGGCATTGGTAATGAATGGTGATGGATGGATTATCTCTAATGTGTTGTTTGCTGATGATGCAGTACTGCTTGCAAATACCGTACAAGAACGTGGTAGACTAGTGCAGAGTTTTGCTAATGTCTGTGAGCGTCATGCCTTGAGAGTACTGTAAATGTAGAAAAGTGATGGTTATTGGGAGAGAGAGTGAATCCCACTGTGATGTTACCGTGAATGGAGAGAGACTGGAATTGGTGAGAGTTCAAATACCTGGGTGCAGTGGAAAAGAGAGGAAAATGTGCAAAAGAAGTGGAAAGTAGTTTGGTACAAGGAAGGAAAGTAGCTGCTGCTGTGTAGGCCTTGATAAGAAACAGAGGCTTGAGTGTTGCAGCTGCACGAGACTTACATGAAGGAATGTTAGTGCCGTCTTTAACATATGGATGTGAGACTATGGTGTGGCATGAAATAGAGAGTCAAGAGTAAGAGCAGTGGAGATGGGTCTGCTGAGGAATGTATGTGGAGTACAGAGATTGGATAGGATATGAAATAATGTGTTCCATGAAAGTTGTGGAGTGAGGAAGTCTGTGGACACCAGAATCGAAGAGAGTGTCCTGAGATGATGTGGTCTTGTGGAGAGAGTGGATAACAGTAGAGTGGTGAAAAGGGTATATCTGAGTGAATCTGAAGGAGGAAGGAGGTGAGGTAGGTCAAGGAGAAGGTGGAAAGATATGGTGGATGAGTGTGTGAGGAAGAGAGATATGGAAGTTGGTGCAGCCTGGAGACTGACAAGAGATTGAGCTGGCTGGATGAACGTTGTGAGAAGAAGTGCATGACTAGGGATTTGACACCCCTTTTTAACGTGGCAGCATCCGGATTGACTCTATGGGATACGTTTATGTGAAGCTATAGAATGTGGTGAATGTTTTTGGCTTATCAGGTAGAGCCAGGATTCTGGGGGCTTGAATGATGAGTGAATGGAAGCGTGGCTCATTGGATTGGGCAAACTTAAGCTGTCTGGACGTGCTACTCCTTACCCTGCCCTAGGGTGGGAAAGGAGGTCCAGATGATGATGATGATGACTTTTCACTTCAGTGTCTCAATACTTAATGAGAAGTTTAATCGTGTCTTGTAATCCAGGAGACCATTTACAGCTCAGGATGGTAACCATAAACCCATAAACCAAGTAATGGGGTGGTATGGAGCCTACTATGGTCCCTCTGTTAACTAGGTGGAGAGACGTGGTATTCATCCAGGAACCAAATCACTACATTTCCCCGCAACTTGCTGTGACAAGACGCTGTCCACCACAAGGACTTTGATTCACTGCGGTTGGTGGGTCTGCTCGACCTGATGAACTGGGGTTATTTAACAGAAACAACTTGAGTTTATAATGCTGCACAGTCATGAGTCCTAAGTGTCTGCTCACTTATACTCCAATCCCTGATTGAAAGTTTTAGTCACAAATGCACACCAAGCTAAGTCCTGTTGTTGGTAATTTGAAGCTTTTGCTGACTGCACAAGTAACATCATTGCACACCATTACTGGTGTAGTGTAGCCAAACTTTGAACTGCCACCCTAACACAAAATCTGGTGGTAGCTCTAAGCTTTAGTAGACCATGTGTAACATGGTTATCACAAACTGTTCCTCATGAAGTGCAGTAATGCTTTGAACTACCACCATAACACTATGTAGCTGGTCTTATGTTCTGTGTGAAACCTTTGCTATAGCTGCTTTCCAGCCAGATGTGGGTTTAGAGGATGAGCTGAAACTTTGGCTCACAAGTGTATCTGTAGTTTTTTTTTTTTAATTCATTTTTATGCAAGAGAGAAGGAACCAAAGGCCAAGAAGCTCATATGATTGTTCCTTCCAAGGAAAAAGCAAAAACAGAGAACCAAATTCAAGATCGGAGAACCAAATTCAAGATCCATTCATTTTGAGATGCCTGGACAGAATACTTATGAAAAACTGGAGGTCATAGGCAGAAGGAAATACAGGCTGAGAAAGACAGTTCCAGAGCTGTATACATGAAGGACTGGGAGTAATGATAAGTTTTGCATTAGAGAGTTGGACAGAAAAAGGGTGAGAGTTTGCTGCCAGATGGGTTCCATGTGCTTGCTGTACTGGAGGAGGAATGCAAGCAGATGGTTCAGAAGAGCAGTGACCATTGAAGCAGCAAAAGAAAAGAGACAAAGATGCAACAGCACAGCATAGAAACAGGTTGAAGGGAGTCTGTAAGAGGAGGAGAGTTCTATCTATCTATCTATAGCCCGACGCCCTAATCCCGCAAAGGGTGGCCGCAAACAAAACGCCTCCATGTCGCTCTGTCACCCACCATTTGCCTACCCTCCCCCCAGCTCACTCCCCCCTCCCTCATATACCTCTCAACTCCATTCCTCCACCTCATCCTTGGCCTTCCCCTCCCTCTCCCTCCCTCCACCCCACCTGCATACACCCTCTTAGTCAGTCTTTCATTCTCCATTCTCTCCACATGTCCAAACCACTTCAGTGTATTTCTCCTAATCTTCTCAACCACATCCACATCCACCCCACAACGTTCCTTCACTTCATTCGTCAACCTGTCCCTCCATGTCACTCCACATGCTCCTCTCAAGTAACTCATTTCCACTGCTCTCACTCTTGACTTGTTACCCTCTAGCAAGGTCCATGCCTCGCTTCCATACATCAGGGTAGGGATCACGATACTATCATGCAGGGACTTCTTGACTTCCATACTCACCTCCCTATTTCTCATCACTGCTTTCAATGAACCAACAACCTTCCTTCCCTGCTGTACCCTTTCAAGAATTTCATCCCCAAAACTTCCATCCTCACTCAACACACTGCCCAAGTACTTGAATGCTCTCACATTCTCCATATCCTCACCATCCAACCTCACTGTGCATTCTGTGACCTCATTCCTCTCAAACACCATAATTTTACTCTTGTTCACATTGACTTTCAGATTCCTCTTCGTACACACTGTCCCAAATTCATTCACCAAACCTTGCAACTCACCTTCATCTTCACTCAACAATACTGTATCATCAGCAAACAACAACACCGGAATCTTCCACATCTCGCCCTCATTCATTAGAGCCACCCCCACATCCACTGCCCTACCTTGCACCTCTTTTACAACCCCATCCATGTACATATTAAACAGCCGTGGAGACATCCCACAACCCTGTTTCAGTTCCACTTTCAGATCAAAGAACTCACTTAGCTCACCATCCACTTGCACAGTAGCCCTAGCTCCTTCGTACATGCTCTTCACAGCACTCAACAATTTCCCCTCCACAACATATATTCTTAATACCTTCCACATACCTTCCCTATCTATTCTGTCAAAGCTTTCTCCAAGTCCATGAAGGTGGCATACACTTTCTTTCCTTTCTCTAGATACTTCTCCACTAAACATCTTAGAAGAAATATCTGATCTACACACCCTTTTCCCTTCCTAAATCCCCCTTGTTCTTCTCCAACTAACTCCTCTGTTATATGCTTAACCCTAACAATAAGTATTCTATCATATATCTTTCCAGTCACACTAAGAAGGCAAATACCCCTATGGTTACCACATACTTCTCTCTCCCCTTTTCCTTTATATAAAGGAACAATTATACCTGATTTCCAGTCCTCTGGAACCCTTCCCTCTTCCCAGGCCAATCTACACAACTTCCATAGCCATTCCACAGCAATCTCACCCCCATACTTCAGCATTTCACCACACACTCCATCAATTCCTGGGGCCTTTCCCATCTTGATCTTCTTCAATGCTTCCACTACTTCTGCCCTTCTGATCTCTTCCTTCCTCCTCTCGCCTCTTCTTCTACCAGCCATTCCTCAACCACTTATACTCGCTCTGCTCTCACCCTCTACATTCAACAAATCCTCAAAGTGCTCCTTCCATCTCCTCAATTTCTCTCTCTTCTCCACCACCAATCTGTTATCCCCATCTTTCACTCCCCTACTATTTCCGCTTTCACACTGTCTTACCTTCTTTACCTCCTTCCAAAACAATTTCTTACTCTTCCTCCATTTTACACTCAGATTCCTTCCAAACTCCTCATCCACTTTCTTTTTACTCTCCTTCACCAGTCTCTTCACCTCTCTTCTCCACCCCACATATACCTCACTCTTCTCTCTCTCATCTTCTTTCCTACCTCTGCTTGCTAGCCATTCACCATATGCCTTCTTCTTTTGTTCCACAGCTCATTTCACCTCATCATTCCACCATGCTGTCCCTTGCACACCCCTGCATCTCCTCCTCACTCCACAAACCTCCTCACATGCTGTGCATATCTCTTCCGTGAAAATCTTACATATATCTTCCACCCCTTCCATCTGCTCTAATTCATACCTTCCCAATCTTTCTTCCACTATTCTCTTATACTCTGCCATTTTCTCACTATCTTGTAACTTCTCCACTCTTCTCACAGGAGCTATTTCCTCCTGTCTTCCCCTTGGTCTCTTCACCCACTTTCTTTGCAGCCTTACCTTGGCCATCACTAAGGGATGGTCAGAGATTCCACTCCCCAACCCTCTCAACACTATTGCATCCAACACTTGTCTTCTCATTCGCTCATCCACACACACGTAATCTATCATTGCCTTCTGTTCTACAAGTTCACCATCCATCCTCCTCAAGACTCTCCATGTATACTTGTGGATCATCTTGTGCCAAAAGTAGGTGTTGGCTATTGCTAACCCCTTACCAGCACAGATGTCCACCAAGGCACCACCATTCCCATCCACCTTAGCTGGCACACCCCACTGACCAACCACTCCATCCATTCGTACATTCCCAACGTTGCCATTCATGTCTCCAATCAAAAACACTCTCTCGCTCCTCTCAAACTTGTCCATACATGCATCTACACTTGCCCAAAACTCATCTTTCACTCTTGCCACTCGGTCCTCTGTCGGCTCATACACACACACAGTCGCCCAAGCTTGTATACCTACTTTCATCCTCACCCATACAATCCTTGCACCCACTGTTCCATACTCTCTTATATTCTCCTTCCACTTCTTGCTTATCATCAGACATACAGTACTCCCTCTCTTGCCCTCTCATTCTCATTAACTCCTGCATATATTCCTAAACTGTATTCCCATTCTCTCACCCTTTCACCTTTCCATTTAGTTTCAGTCAATCCACATACACCCACTCTTGCATCCTCAAGCACCTGAACAATCTCTCTCTCTTTCTCTTCATCATTCGCTTCTCTTACTTTCCACGTCCCCACCCTTAGAATGTCCTTTGTCCATTCTGTAGTCGTCAACATATGGTCCGTCCTAGTCCGAGGCGCTTTATTTGCTTGTTAGTTCTTTTTACGGGATGGGGCACTAACCCACCACCAACCCTTTTAGTCGCCTCATACGGCAAGCAGGGCTACTGGGGGAGTATTCTTGAAACCCCCCTACCCCCAGGAAGAAAGTTGAGACAACAAAATTTTTTGGCTCCACCCTGTTGAGAAAAACTGTATGCAGGGAGCTCCCAGCACATGAGACTTGTACTTTACCCAGGGGCAGGTACAACCCCTATACAATGTCATCATCTGTGTGGGGATAATGAAGGCCTCGAATCAGCTTTGCACACTTAATCTCTTTGAAGCATAGTTTGCAAGAGAGGTAATATAATCTTTCCTTGATTGAGTCGAATATTGTTAAATGTTTACGGATATTATTTTGGTTGATTATGTTGGGTCAAAAGATGTAGAATCTGGGTTTTGGATGCTTTAAGCACAACAGAGTTACTTTTTATTGAAGTAACTGCAGTGATGGATGACGTGAGAAGCAGATTCAAAGGTGCAGTGTGGAGTTATCAGCATAAGTGTGGATAGGTTAGATGTATGGCTTAGAAGGTAATTGATGAATAGAAGGAAAAGAGTGGGCGACCAAACAGAACTCTTAGGGACACCACTAGTGATAGCTCTAGGAAAAGATTGGTGACCATCTACAGCACCAGCTATGTGATGACCAGAAAAGAAACTAGAGATCGTTTCGTTTCGTTTCGTTTTTGAAGGCTCCAACATGCTTGCATGTGTCGGCCTTGGTCACCTAATGGCGGCTCTCCACGCTGCTCGATCTCTGGCAGCCTCCCTATTCAGTCCCTTAACCCCTCGGTCACATTTAATGACCTCGTACCATGTCTTTCTCGGTCTACCCATCCCAACCCCTCCCCCAATATTAACACTTCTCACCCTCTGTACCCAATTATCATCCCCCATCCTCTCCACATGTCCAAACCACCTCAGCCTACCCCTCCTCATCACAACACCAATACACTCCAGTCCCATCCTACCTCTCAACTTTTCTATCGTAAACCCAGCCCACCCAAGCCTTGCATGCAGGGACGCACTGCACATCCACCTAATCATTGTCATTTCTGTACGTTTAAACCTGCGAATATCCTCTTCCTTTACTGCCCAGGTCTCACTACCATACAGCATCACACTCCTAACACATGCTGCATACAATGACCCCTTAGCACGTAAGGAGAGTCCTCTCAATGTCAGGAGAGGCAACAGCTCCCTGAACTTCTTCCAACCACTTCTCACTCTAGCAACCGAGCTAACTCCAGCCCCACCTCCGGCACATAACATGTCTCCCAGGTAACAAAACTCCTCCACACACTCAAGAGACTCACCTGCAAGTTCAACCTCTCACGCCTAACAATCTCCACCTGCTCTCCCCGACACACCGCACACATGAAATCAGCATTATCTCGCAGTCTACCTCTAATACCACATGAAATGGTAAGAGAGTAGTTTGGAAATTTGATTTGATTTGTGCCAGACTCAGTTGGAGTCCCTTGAGATGTCAAGTTCAATGGCAAAGCCTTTGCCAAAATCCCGAAAGAAGGATGGCCAGGAGTTTGAAAGGAAGGTGAGAAGATTGCTAGTGGATCATTCCTGGCAGAACCCATACTGGCAGTTGGAGACAAGGTTAGAATTGGGAAGGTGTCTTAAAATATTTTTTGTTAAGAATTGGTGCAACAGCCACAGAAATACAGGATGTTTAACCCGCCGAGCCCCACCGACGTACGATGCACGTCACTACGTTTTTCCGCGGACAGACCCACTGATGTGTATCATACGTCACTCAGTTGGGAGGCCCATCGTGTGCACATTTTTCAACATTTGCAGGTGATTTTTGGTAGGTATATGTGGGAGACCTTCCTCTACCTGCTGTCAAGCGGGGATACTGCCTGGCCCCACCTGGCCACCCCCTCCCCCTCACACTCGGCAATTCACCTGTTAGCAGTAACCTGGCCAGTAAAGATATGTTGCCCCATGGTCTCTCCAATGACGAAATTCACGGTGAAAGTGATTCCTGAGGTGGTGGACAAAGAAACAAAGAAGTGATGAGGTGGTAGTGTTGTAAATGAAGGTGCCATATGCTGGGGTTTTGGGTGAGTGAACAATGCTTTTATCGCCTGTATTATTGTGTGAAAAGCAATATAGTCTTGTACTACACATAAATTCATACCAAATAAATAAATATGTGATTTAACCCTTAAACAGCGGGGTTGTTGGAGGCGTGCCGTGCTCATCCCGCGGGGCAAATCTGCTCTCCGACTGACTTTTTAAAAATATTTGCCAAAAATCAGTTATTAGTCTTAGAATATTATAATTACATATGCATATGGCACATACATTCATCTTTTTCCTGGGCTGTTATTTTAACACTCGTCGACTTCCCGTAATATGAATACCACTGCCAGATATTAACACTAGAAACACTATTCAATGATTTCCAAGTTGTTTGGAATCCATACTTAAAAAAAAAAACACTGTGAAAGCAATGTAAAATACGAGCGCGTATGAGCCTCCCACTCGCGCTAATTTGCCACTTGTATTGTCATTTCTTATTCATATACACACTCACACTTTATTATTTCTAGTACGTTATTACACTTATATATATCTACAGTCCATTACCACTTCCCACACGATGTTTAGTAGGGTTAGAGTGTAACGCAAATTTTTTTTAATACTATTTGGATTTAAGTAATTCCACCGTTCTGACACCAGTGTAATATCGCTGAATTTACGATTATAAGAATTTAAGTAATTAAGATCCCACCTGTTTGACACCAGTGTAACGATCGCTTTTGATCATACAAATTATTGTAGGAAATCCCACCTGTATAAGATCCTGAAATTTTAAGGAGGCCTCGTTAATTTACTAACATTAGAAAGAAATACCAACATGTAGAAGTAAGTAAAACATTAGTAGGCTGCCACCACCCAGCGTTTGCCAGGGAAGAAATATTAGTCCCGTCACAGTAAGAGATAGGACACTGAGGCCTTGAGACTGTAATTAGGGTAGCGTGAGTAGATTATAGTGCGTGAACCCTTTAGATAGTAACATACCTTGCGGGCCACTCGATTTCACAATCAAACTTCCCAGAGGAATTTAGATCAAACACATAAGTAAAATGATTATCTATGATTTACTACCTTAAACATGCAGTATATAAAAAATTAACCTTCAATCAAAAGAAATAAAGTACACAGATTATTCTTCAGACTCTGATTCCTCTAGAAAAACTGGAATAATAGTATTCTCTTCTCCACAGAAATTGATATTGGGTAGACTAACATAACATGGTACAAAGCTTTTTAGTAATCGTGTGTTCACCACAGCTGATAAGATATTTGGGCTATTGCCACTCAATAAGATGTTGTAAATCCTGCACACAGATGAATTTATGCCTGATCAATAGATTTCCATACATTAAGTATACATATAACTTCACCTCTTAACCTAATACAGTGTACACAAAAAAGAGAATAATTCAAACACGAGCGTGACTTGCACTTCCACGGTCTCTAACGGACTCGTGGATCTAACTCACAGAGCCACAACATTCCACCAAAAATTACTCTAAGTCTAGTATATTCGCCCTAATTTCCCAAAGGTTTACATAAATTGATATAGTTATATATATAATTGGTTGTATAAGAATGATTCTATTTAAACTTCAAAGCGTTTGTAATACCCTGTACGTTAGAGGATACGTCTTCATAAATCACACTCGCTATCAACTAGAACAATTCACTTTAGAAGAAAAGACTTTTCAAATGGACCATACATATACATAATCGACCTCACAATACGGAAAGAGATGGAAAAGAGAGGGATTTGTGTATGGGCACTGGCGAGAAGAACCGCGTGGTCACTTCAAGCACCGTGTCTAGAGGCCTCAATGTTACTCCGACAATCCGTTAATACGTTGCTGTCAGGACTCCCAGTAAACATAAAAAGAAGTTGGGGAATA
>JAGKTI010001006.1:83074-102068 GCA_018397915.1 Birgus latro | reverse complement strand
AAACGAGTAATGAAAACGGGTGAAATTATGAATACGGTACATCATAACCGGATTGTGCTGAAAATAAGTGAAATTGGAAAGAAAAACAATACAAAAATAACATAACGGCACTGAACACTGGCTGACAACTTACCACAATGAACAGAAAAACATAACAAGGTGTTTAAAAATAAATGAAAAAATAACATTACAAAGAAGCTAAAATAAACAGAAGCGTCAAGAAATGGATGTGGGTAGGAAATAAATAAATGTGCTTTTTTTGGGGGGGGTGAGGGAAGGGGTAAAATTTCGTTAAAGGAAAAAAAAAAACAACAAAAAAAAAGGAATTAGACAAAGCAGTCACCACTCACCGAATCTAGGCGGCGTAATGGCGTCATCGGAATCATACTCGGCGTCATCCTCAGCGGTCGCCATCTTGCCACACCACCGACTACCAACCGCCATCTCATTCCACACACATCCTCCGCCGCTCCCTGTTCTGCCATTTAATTCCGAATAGGCACACAATTTCCTGCAGTCACAAATCCATTTCCAGATTCCAGTCACTTCTGTTGAGTTTTATTACGATCGGGCCACACATTTCGTCATTTTCTGTTTTCTTTTGGATTCGAGTTTACAGTATCACCCATGCGTTTCAAATGGTTCGTTTTTTAAAATTTCACGTGTTCCAAACTTTTTAAAAATTTCCCATGTTTCAACCGTCACTTTTTCGTACACACATTTCAAATTCCTTCAACATTTCCTATCAATTTGGTCTTCCCCTATGTCTTCCTGTTTATATATTTCTCTCCATATTCATGCTTCACGCGTCTTATTTCACCCTCTACTTTGTGTTATGGTATTTCTTCTTCATATACCTTTTCAAAGTTCATTCATCACGTGTCATCGTCACTTGTCTGTCCAAAATTTTACTATACACCCAAAAACTGAAGTTAGTTAAGCGACTGGTTATCTAAAAGCTCCAACCGAAGATTTGGGGATATGGCAATTTTAGGCCAAGTTTACGGAGAAGATATGGCAATTTTATGCCAAGTTTACAATGGAGATACGGCAATTAGCCAAGTTTACAAAGGATATGGCAGTTTTAAGTCGAGGTACGCAATTTTCAGACCAAGTTTACGAAGATATGGCAATTTTAAGCCATGTTTACAGGAAAGATGGCAACTGTAGGCCAAGTTTACAGGGGATATAGCAATTTTAAGCCAGGTTTACGGAGATGGCAATTTTAGGCCAAGTTTACGGCTATCGCAATTTTAAGCCGAGTTTACAAATGATGGCAATTTTAGTCCAAGTAGGTTGCCGTGAAAAAGAGTATATTTCCCGGACTCTCACACCTCCAGATAAAGTTATAATTATCATTTGGCTTCACTGGCGTTTTACATTGAACGTTACCTTGAGAAATTGGCTTCCGGGAGAGTATTCATTTCTCTTCACATTTCTGAAGTCAATTTCTTCATCTTATTTATTTATTTTTGAAGTTAACCCTCTCGTGGTCTTTGCTACATTCCTTCAGGTATAACGTTATACTTTATTTATTTGTTTATTTTTTGAACGCTGGAGTCTGGAAGTTTATATGATCAATTGTTCTTTTTTAATTCCTGTCAGAGTCAAACCGTTTTATTTACCCCATAATCAGACAGAGGAGCCCCAGCATAACCACAAAAGGGAATCGTCGTATTTTTTCACCTCATCTTTCACGCCAGATTATAGTTGTGAAATGTGTAAGTTGTGCAAGTACTCATAAAACACCTTAAACCAATTCCTTCCATATACGTGTGTGTGTGTGTGTGTGTGTTTCACTTTAATAACCACTCGTTTGGCTGTGAAATGTTACGTGGCTGCATCATTGAGAGGGAACAGAAGTATGAACAAGCAGCCTAATACATGACGCTGGTTCAGATCTCAAATAATTTCGAATAATAACGTCTCTATCGCAGTTAGAGTTGATTTCTCGTATTTTTCACGTTAACACTCACTCCAGTTTGGTTATAAAGTCTTTAGTAGCCGCATAAGTGAAGATACAAGCAGATAATCTTACCCACACAGGTTAAGCACAAAAATGTCTGTAAATACGGGCTGCTCTCCACTCAACCACACACCACCACGGCAAGAGTGATACTGACGCCACATCCCATCTGAAGCCTGTCTCGTCGGAGTTGCCAAATCAGCTTCATTTTTTAAGCATTTCGTAATCTCATCTCCTTACTAATCCATTTACAGGGTTAATTTCGTGAGTCCTGGCCTAAATCCTCTCGTTAGGTCGGTAGGGGATGATGTAAAATGCTGGATGTGGATAAAAATGGCTTGTTTGAGAGACAGTTCAGGGAGCAAGGATGTGCTTGTGGCAATGTTTTGGGCCTTTTAACCTCGAGATTGCCCTTTGTGGTTGATTTTTTTTTTCTTCTCTCCCTTTCTGTGTATGTGTACATCTCTACTCATCACGTTTGTGTAATATGGATGTGAATGTAGTTTATTATTTAACTAATACTAAAGGGCACACGATGGAAGATTGGGTGAGGTAGGATTGGTTAGGATATAAGAAGCCTGGATAGAGCAGTCAACCAATGTAACTTAGAATATTCACAAGTAGGACAGGGCAGTGAAATGCAGAGCAGGGCAGGGCAAGACATTAAGCGGGGAATCAGAGCAGGGCAGGGCAGGAAAAATTATGACACAAATGGGCAAGACAGGGAAAGGCAGCGCGAAGGGAAGGGTAGGCCTGGAAAAGGCAGGGCAAAAACGAAAGGACAGAAAAACGCAGGGCAGACCAAGAGAGCAAGTTATTAAACAAGTCAGGACAATGAAAAATACTGCAGGACAGAGTAGGACAGTGATAAGTATAAGGGGTATGTAGGGAAGTAACCGGTATGCCAGGACAAGACGGGGCAGGGTAGGGCAAGGCTGGGCAGGGCAGGAAAGGAGAACAGGACAATGCAGCGTAGGACAGTAAGACAGGGAAAGGCAAGGGAAGAGAAGGCAGTAAAAGGCAGGCCAAAACAGGGTAGGACAGCAGTGAAGGGAGGGACAGGAGAGCAGGACAGTAATACGTAAGGCAGTGAATGACAGGGATAGGCAGTGAAAGATATAGGTAGGCAGGGTAAAGCAGTGATAGAGGTAGGCAGGGTAAGGTGGTGAAATATAGAGTCTGGCAGGGTAAGGCTGTGAAAGGTAGAAAGGTAGCAAGGTAAGGCAGTGAAAGATAAAGAGGTAGACAGGTTAAGGCAGTAAAGATAGAGGTAGGCAGGGTAAAGCAGTGAAAGATAGAGGTAGGCAGGGTAAGGCAGTAAAAGATAGAGATATGCAAGGTAAGGCTATAAAAGATAGAGGTAGGCAGGGTAAGACAGCAAAAGATAGAGGTAGGCAGGGTAAGGCAGTGAAAGGTAAAAGAGGTAGGCAGGGTAAGAAAGTGAAAGGTAAAGAGGTAGGAAGGGTAAGGCAGTGAAAGGTAGAGCGGTAGGCAGAGTAAGGCAAATTAACGTAAAGAGTCAGGAAGAGTAAGGCAGTGAAAGGTAAAGAGGTAGGAAGAGTAAGGAGCGAAAGGTAAAGAGGCAGGAGGAGTAAGGCAGAGAAAGGTAAAAGAGGTAGGCAGGGTAAGGCAGTGCAAAGGTATGTGGGCACTGGGAAGGCCAGGACAGAGAGGCGGTTGATAGCCCCATGTCCTTCGTGCCGACATACGTAATCCAAGACGTCACTGTATCAATTTATTCCCCGGGACGGTCTCGGATTCATGACTCCGCCACTCCCCATCCTTGCCTCATCCTCATACCTAAGCGTCTGGTTATATTAAATGATATCAACCACAAGTTTTCTTCTCTCTCTCTCTCTCTCTTCGCACAAATACTGGGGTCTTCATGGTAACTAGTCAAATCCACCTCCAGTATACACTATCCATCAAAACTGAGCTGAAAAGGGCTAGAGATCTTTGTCAACACACTGTATCAATTAATTTTCATTTCATAGACATTCCGTAGTGAAGGGATTAATGAAGGCTATAGCCTATCTAACCCATCCAGTTCGAAAAGAAGTAGTAGTAGTAGTAGCAGTTGTAGTAGTAGTAGCAGTAGTAATTAGAACCCCAGGCTCATTTAATAGATTTGTATCCAGTGGACTGTAGGCTGAAGTTGCCCTGTTCCTGCAGCCCACCATCTTCCTTCAGGGGTGTAGGGAGGGAACTGTGGGATGTTTGTATTAACAGGCAGTGGAGCCATGAGATTATATCGGTGCCACCACGTGAAGGCGTCCCTCATAATCTGAAGAAAAGGAGGAGGAGGAGGAGGAGGAAGGAAAAGAAAAAGAAGAGCGTCACGCAGTAAAAGGGTTAACATGCCTATATCTAAACCCTTCAGTTCAGTCTCCAATGCTGAATAAAATCGTCTGGAGAGAGCAAGAACAAAGTAAATGGGGCATATATCACGAACAGGATGAGAAAATGAGAAGGGGAGGAGCTAGGGTGAGGGGGGGGGGTGGATTTCAGACTCCATACCATGCACCTCTACATGTCACCACTTCGGCGCTAACACCCACCGTCCATATTGAATACATGCTAGGGCTGTCTCATACAGGACTGGTGTATTGGTATTAGCAGGGGTATTATGTGACAGCACATACAGGCAGAAGCTGTCAACAATGAATCCAGTGGAAATACTCATACATCTATCCAATCATCTCTTACATATACACATAAAAATGATAGTGGTGTTTCTTAAGGAATCCCTATACAGTACTGGGGTTGGCCGTTTTTTTTTTATTTTTTTTAATGGACTGGAAGCTACACCAAGTGCCAGCACCAGCTAATTACATTTGCTGGAAGCCGCTGAGGAAAAAAGGAAATTTGAGGTGCACTAAGATCTGTAATAATGCAAGTCAGTTTGAACTTTCCCCTGATGAACTACCAGCCAGAAAAAATATCGAGTGCGCTTGTGGCTGAATGTTCCAAAAGTGATGATTTTTCATTTCCTTAGTCATCCAATCCTGTATTGCCCCATCAGTATCACCAGAGTGTGGAGGAAAGACATTTGATGAACATCCAAGGCAAAGCAGTTATTGTTTTTATCTGACAAAAATCCACACATAATCTCTTTCAGCTTAGCTTATGTCCAAGTGTACTCAGACCAGAGGATAACTCTGAACAGTTACCAAGGACATTCACTCACTTCAAGGCTAGGGCTCACTGAAGTTCAAGCAACCATAACTTAGTATTTAAATTCTGGAAGCCACTTAGTTCCATCAGATGAAAACAAACCAGCTACAGTCACTTGCCTCTGAATGGAATTGTTGTTGCGGTGGGTGGGTTGGGAGGCTTTGGCTTCTCACCCAGCTGACGTTGGTTTGAGTTCGGCAGCCCCCCTGGCCCGGAACAGGACACAGCGCAGGACCAAGACCGAATGACCCGTGACTGGCCTTCACCACGACTAAGCAGACCCATCAACCACTGGCAATCAACTGCTCCAGCAGGGCCATCCCCTGAAGCAAACTAATGTTCCCATATAGCTGACAGCATTTCATCACAGCATGGCACAAGGATCAGTGTGGACATTTTGTTCCTGGGTAAATACCACTCTCCATCCACTTAACAGAGACCATAGCAGACTCCATGTCACCCAGTTACTTGGCTATATGGTTAACACCCAGCATTGTAAATGGTTTCCCACATTACAGGAAACCATTTGGCTTGTCACTTAGTGTAGAGCCCCCTTAAGTGGCAACAAGAGTAGTCATAAACAGTTGACAGGAAAAACAGGAAAATAAGAAAAAAAAGAGGAGGCTAGACACAGGAAAAGGATGATAAACAAGGAAGAAGTGGGTAGCACTATATCAAGTGAGTGGATGATGGGTGCCCCCACCTACCACTGTTACGTACGTAATAAATTCAGTACAATCCCTTGGACTTCAACTTTCATGGGCCACATCTGGTTGGTGTGCCTTAACCTACTACACCACCAGGTGTCACCTTGTTTCTTTTAATTAATCTTGTGCAAGAAAGCATTTGACTGTCACTATGAGTCACCTGAAGTTGCACTACAATGGGTTGGTAAACGGTGTGTGCCCCCTTCAAAACTCCAAGCTCCAATTCATTATGAAATAACAGAACTTGGAACTAAATGACTCAATCAAAAATGCCACCTGTACTAGGGGAAAATAATATAGTAATATCCGTATGTGCTGAATTTAATACTCAATGACACACAAAAACAAAGTGACTAAAAAAAGTACTATCACAAAATTTACTACCATTAATCAACTGAGGTTCACAATGCAAGTTACAAAAAACTTAAGCTTACACATCCAACACGGCGACACAGACTTTCTTCGTTTATCACATTTTATTTTTCTGTAAAAACTATTATGTACTGTGTTATTACAGCTTATGTGATTTCTGAATATACTTATAATATACATCAATCTGATATATCAAGGTAGGCACTGTTTAGTGTGACATGTACTTGATAAACACACAGATGCACATGTCAGTTTTTTAAGAGGTATTGTTCAGCCTCAGTAGCCCACAGGTTGCCAGGGAGGAATGTTCCAAGTCCTTCAATACACCCCTTCCATGATGTTTTTCTTCCTGCCACCACCAGATGATTTTAATCAGCTTTCAAATGACCCTTCACTGTTAAGCAGTTAATGGAGGCTGTCTTGAACCCCCTACAGTTTTAAATCTTTCTCCTGAACTGAATGAAATTTCCTGGCAGTAGCAGGAAGTACAAAAGACACCATAATATAGGGATTTAATTCATCTCCCAGTTCCTTCACATGTTCCTCCTTTCTTCGTGATTCCAGGCTGTATTTTAACACTTCATAATTTATGCACATTATCATATTTAAACACAACTGCCTGTTTCACTGACATATGAATTATACACCTTGCTCCTTGTCAATTCAAATGCAGAATTTATTCACAATAAATTTACTACTTTCCCTATACAGTACTACATTTCACAAATCACACATATCCTCACAATTCTTAAGTTCTGAAAATCATTCCATCATTCTTTCACTCTTCCTCCCCATGGGCCAACCCTGGAATACTGAAAGCTTAAAACAAAAAACTGGCAATAAATAAAAGAATACTTGTATTGAATGAACAAAAATATACATTTTGAGTGTTAGGGCCAATCTGGCTGATATATAACAAAAAATAATACAGTGACCAACGGCAGAATACAACATACAATACTGCAGGTGGTAAATGCGAGATATAACTAAAAATCTGTTCCAACTCTCATACCAGTGCTTGCAACCAGGCCTGGGGCAGGAGCCACTACCACCCTTGTACGTTTCTCGTAAGTTTGTAAACTTACGGTGAACTCCTACACACCAGCACATCATACCATGTGTTGTGATCTGCCTTGTAGCTCAGATTTTCCCTTAAATGTAACATATTTCCTCATAAGGTATTCATAAACAGCTTAGTGACTCCAGCTCCTGATTCTTATTACCTACACATACAATACACATATCCTTCCCTGTCTACTGTACACTCCATCTTTGCTGCCTTGTCTTGACAACAGCAGTCGTATCCTGAAACCTACAACAGTATGATAATGTTATGTCACTTGCTTGTGTGATATTTGGTTTAATATGATAGGGATACCCTGCCGACACCAACACCCAACCTCTCACACAGAATCCAGCACCCCAGGACCAGTGACAAGGATGACAATTACGAGGAAATTGTCATGCCACACACACCCCTCCGGGATTAACCCATAAAACCTGGGGAGGTCTTTGTGTTAAATTTTTGCTATTTCCCGATGCTTTTATTCAGCTTAAGATAGACTTTGGGACTGGAGGAGTTAGATATTGCCATAACAAACACCTATTAATAAGAAGCCTAAGCTGAATAAAATCATCTGGTGGCAACAAGAATAAGCTAAACAAGACATTGCCTGTATTCAGAGGGTTAAGACATCTGGCTACCAACAGACAGATTCCTCTTTTAATAGGAGGCTAAAGTGCTACCCCAATTTAGAGAATGTTTGGCTGAAATGTGTAGTACTTAAGATCTCATACCCTTACTAACATCAACCATTCAATCAATGAGAGCTCTAACCCACTGCAGTATATTCTAACCCAATAATGAACTCTTTCTCTTCGTTCTTAATGGTGGAGTCAGATTGAAGGGTTGACTTGTCTAACGACCAGGGAGATTCATTCCTACTTCATGGCCAAAGTTCTTTAAATTTATGCAACCATGACTTAGTATTCAAGCTATAAGAGTAACCCCAAGTTTCCTTGGATGAAAACAAAACTCACTGGACCATGGCAACAGGCTAATCTCAAAACTTATCACTTTCCCCTTTTGAAAGCTCAGAGGTGATATGGTGCTCAGCAAACTGAGTCAACTGAGAAACAATTTTAATGTGAAAGTTGGTCTGGATGATGATAATGGAAACTATCAACAGCCAACCAATGAGTTTACAATACAATCACTGGACCTGGGAAGCCAAGGTGAGGGACTAACCGTGTAATACTGCATGTGAGACTTGCACTTGCAACTTTAATCTGCACTATTCTTTATTCATTTATACTGTCAGGAAATGCAGGCTCTCTCCAACACCAACTTCCAGTATCAGACAGTCTAAGCAGCTGATCAGACACTACCAAATGTACACTCCATCTATTTTCACTGGCTGATGGGGCAAACTAACAAGTGTGCAGTCTATTCATTGGTCAAGCCCCAATAGATAATGCAGGCTTTCCCAGATACCAACTTCCGATATTAGCCAGTCAAAACATCCAATGGGGCATACTACCCAATGCACAAACACTTTCACACGTGTTGTAAGGTGGGGTGGTGTCAGCTGTAAGGTATGGTACTCATACAACACTCACGTCTTCTTCACATCTGCAGTCACTCGTAATGCCCACTGTTACTTTGCACTAACTGGCGGGTTATGCCAGGGGGAGGGGGTAACATAACTGAACAGTACTTGGTATAGTTATAATTGAGCATGGAAAAAATTAACAAAGGTTCCATAAATAAAAAGGCATTTGATTTTTAAATGGAATACAAGTATGGTATTTTTGTGATTTTGACTTAAAGTACAGAAGAAATGCAATATTGACCACATTCTGTAATTTTTCTTCAACTGGTGCTAACTGAAAAAAATCATAATCCACTGTGATCCTAACATTCACATGACTAGGATTGAAATTCATAAAAAATGAAAAATGTTTGAGAAAATTCCTTACACATCTGATAAGTGTAGCATTTTTCTGTACTTAGGAAAATAAATTCCCTTAGGCTCCTCATTTGCAACGAGGAAATTCTATGTACATATATAAAAAAGAACAAAAAATAATGCTAACAATGAACTCACACTTGCTTGGCTCAGTAACACAAGTACTATCAGGAGCAAAAGTTCACTGACAGTCCCCTGTCAGCACTGTGTTCTGCCTTCCACAAGTTCTCATTCCTCCCTGAACGTCATGAGGATCCTTCCTTCTCACACTCTTTTGCCGTGTGCTACATACTGCTATCACACAAAAGTTCATGTAACACCTTCCATTACTACAGCTGGCAGGGAAGTGTCAACGAACTTTCGACCTTGAGTGTACAAAACAAGGCTCAACATCTTGGTGGTGAAGATAAAATAACGCGAGATCAAGTTAACAGGAAGGGCATCCCAAACGATCCTCCAAGGACGATGCTGGAGGCTTGGGGGGATCCTGTGCCCAACCTCTGCCATGGCAGGTGCTTCAACTACCACGAGCAACCAGAAGTTCTGCATGGAAACTGAGAGAAATAGGGATATCACAGTTTTACTTCCACCACTACTACCACCACACTCAGTTTCCCTAAAAAATGTCTCTACTACAGTATTTCAGAAAAGAAAAAAATAATAATTCAAGGCTGAAAATAAAGCACTGATGTAAACAGATGTCCACATATTGATTTTATCCATTTTGAATTGCGATTATGTTCCACTGTGGTGTTAACAGATGACAATTGTCCGGCTGGCATCCAGGCAGCCAAAGGATGCCTAGTCCTTGAAGTCATCAGGCACGGGTGAGAACACATCCCCAGGAATGATAAAATGCTAAAGTCTCATCAAACTCTCCACGGTTATCACTATAGTCTCCGTATGTGCTGGTCGTCCAGCTGGGAAAGTTCGCACATAAAGCGTTTCTCGTGTTACTCTTCAATATACACGAAATGCACCAAAAACGTAACCAAAAAGCATGAATGGTAGAGGATATCACAATCTGAGGCCCAGCAACTGGTGGGTTGAGCTGAGAAGAGCGAGTCCTAGGAGAGGTGGAAGCTGTGTTGTCCTTCCCTAGCAGCAATCTCCAATTTGGCACGCATGACGTCAATACTGGAGTAGTCGGGCAGCTTCAGGTAGTTCACACACGTCATCACCGACGGCAGGAAGTCATCCGGATTTTCTCCAGCCTCAAATGTTTTCCTGACAATTGTCAAAGGTGGCGTTAGGCTCCGGAAACCTGAAAGAGAAAAAGGGAAATTACACTTGGACCAGAAGAACACAAATTTGTTAAGGATAAAGCAGAGAAAATTAGAGACAGCCCGATTATCCAGGCTATATGGTGTGAAGGGGTGCCCGAAGTCCGAAATCAAGATTAATCCGGCAGAAACAAAACACAGGTACTGTACTGTTATACTGATTTATTTACTAGTAACTGCACACTTTAAGCAGCAGAAAGACCTTACCAATTCAATTCATATTCCTCCAGCATGTTTCTGTAATTTTCTGACTATTTTCAGTTTGGTAAATTACTTTTTCTTGATGAAAAATTTCCTCCCTGTTATTACTGTTTATGTTCCTAAAACCATACCTACGATTGTTACCAGCACAATGGAAGAAACTCAACGTACTCAAAGGTGGATTACGTTCTTCAATTTCCCAACTGGAGGTTAGATTAGGTTAAATCATTAGGTACAGTTAAGCTAGGTTAGGCCAGGTTTAGTTAAACACTTAGGTTAGAACAGTCTCTTCGGCCATTATGTTAACGAATCAAAGGAGTTGTCACAGCTGAAGAGCTAAAAACAAAGGGGAAACAGATTTAACAAGAAATGTTTATGTACCAACTTAACAAGAAACGTTTATGTACCAATTTAACAAGAAACGTTTATGTGCCAAACCAGAAATAATCAGAAAATAGACAAGACTATCAGGAAGAACTGATCTGGTAAGGTGATTTTACTGCTTAAAGTAAAGCGTATGTTTAGCCTCCTCAGTGGCCCTGAGTTCAGAAATTTGTGTGCTCCCGTGGCCAGCCTCGGGACCATTTTTTCAAAGTTCTAAAATAATTTACTTTTTCTTACAGATGTGAAAAGACTTGTCTGGCACACCAGTCCCCCCCCCAACCCACCCTGTGATTTGCGAAAGGACTGGCATGTAACCTTATCGACAAAAACATCCTGGATGAAGTGACCCCTGACTGCCTGGGATGGTACAGTAGGGTCATGTAAGCACACCAGTGACCTTCGTTCCCTTCCCATAATGGTTTGCAGTTTTTTATAGTTTGCCCTAACTCAACGTCACTGACCGGTACAGTAAAGTGTTGTACAAGGCTGGCAGCTCTGAATGGGTTAACGAAATATGTTATTGTTTGTATCGATAATCTCTCTTTTACACATACACATAAGAATGAACAATAGACTGAGCAGTAAATGTACACTTAACATTAAGGAGTAGAAATAACTGCATGCTCTCAGTCTGAAATGTGTTGGGAAGTGAGATATCAAATGAAGAATGTGGAACTGAATGCTAACTTACGAGAACATGTGGGATGAAAGGGTAATTTTTTTCCGATTAGTAAACTTTTTTGTTCCATTTCATCCCCTAAAATGTGAAACCCATAATTTTTCGTATAAACACACAGCCTAAAGACCACACCAATTCAATTCATATACCTCTAGTTTGTTTTCTGTATTTTTCTGACTATTTTGAGGGTGGTAAATTACCTACTCATGCTGAAAGATTTCCTCCCTTACTATCATTACATTCCTTATGCCGTACCTATGATTATTACTGGCATAATGGAAAAAACTTACTCAACGTGCTAAAAGGTGGATTTCACTTCCCACTTTCCCAACTGAAGCCCAGATTAGGTTAGGTTCGGTTAAATTATTAGGTAGATAAGCTAAGTTGGATAGGTTAGGTTATCAATCGCCTCAACAAACTCCACCCCACAACCCTTGTGATCGAGTTGTGAGCAGGATGTATGGGAGGGGGGTAGACTCATGCTCATTCAACCATGGCTTGTTCGCTGGCAACTGGATGCTTCCTGTTTAAACTGGAGCTATCATACCGTTCACATGGATAATTTTGTGTATTACCGGGATAGGCAAGTTGGTCCTGGCATTTAAGATAAAAGTGGCCAGCCTCACTCATCCCAGAGTGGCATTACATGAGCAATAAACCCCAACCACCCCTTGGATATAAACTTACACACACTTAATCCCAAGCGGGGAGAGAGAGAGAGAGAAAAAAAATACAGTAATACTATTACTTGTGGTAGGCTAACATATCAGGTTCCAACACCTCTCTTAACTGATTCAAAGTCATGCACTTGGTGGAAGAGAATACGAGTAGAGTTGTACCGGTGCTCCCCATATTTTCTGCTCACCCTCCAAACCCAACCCTGGATGGAAGGCAGTCAGTCATGCTTCACACCAACCAAAGAAGGTTGTCTAGTGTACAGGTCACAGTTTGAAGCTTTGGCAGGCCACATGAAAACACTTTGCATGACAACAGAACTCAGGAGTCTAGAAAAGATTCATACCACCCCCACCATGCCTTTGTTCAGTGCAAAACTCAGGCTACAACCTCCTTTCAGCCAGAGGAGGGGGAGGAGGGGGAAGAGGGTGAGCAAAGAGTACCGGTACCGTATGGCTCACGACTTTAACAGTCTGAAGGACACCTGACTAAACTCCTACTTGACATAACTGTTTGGTGGAAATTGCCTTAAACTGGGTTGGTCAAGTAGGGTTAGGAGGCTAAAATTCACTAAAAACTTCAACCAGATTGATTTACCAGTGCTGCAGCTTTAGCAAGAATGCACAATGCAGAGTTATTTTCCAACTTTCTAAACATGTCCCTCAAGATGTTAATAGGCAGAGAAAACATTCAACGAATATTACTGCTATCATGACCTCAGGTTGATGATGCATGAATCTGGTGGACTGCTGGCTGAAGTTGCCTTTCTTCTGTAGTCCACAAACCTCCTTTTTCTGGGATAGGCAGGAACAACTAGGCAGTGGAGCTATCTGGTTATGTTCATGCCACAACATGAATCCTCTCCTGCACCCCAGTACATATTACTACTAAGATATGGTACACTGGACCAACCTCCAACAGGGAGTCTGGGTGAGCCTGTGACAAACTGAAGGAAGGAGCGCTGCTGTGCTGGGGTGTACTCAGCCAAGATCTGCAGCAGGAACCTCACAGCGCAGGAGTTATGGGTGTAGCCGTGGTCGGGCCGGCAGCATTCGGCCAGCTGCTTTATGTCCCACTGTGAGGCATCAGATGACCCACAGAACAGCTGCTCCAGCTCCTCGGGGTAGAACACATGCAGCTGCGTCAGAGGGAACACACTCTCAAACCCTTCACGCAGCGCCTCCATCTGACGCCGCACACCCTCACGTACCAGCCAGTCTATCACGTGCTGCAACAAACCATCATCATCAATATTCAAACCCTTCACACAAAACCTGCAAGGCACTGTACTTGGACAAAATTTACATTATCATCAAGAAACTAAAAATGCCACACCTGAACCTGAATGAAAGAATATGGTACCTTGGTCTTCTCTGGGGGGCGGGGGAGAAGGGATGAAAAGAAATTTGACACTACTTGATCAACTCTAACAAAAGGAAAAAATAACGCTATATACTTGTATACAGTACCTGAACATCAATGTAGGAACTGTAACACCAAACTCAAAAAATCCCCCCCAACACACACATACCCACATGAATGTAAGCTCACATTAAAAGCCAAACCAGAACATTAATAAAAGAAGTAACACCATACATGAACATAATAAAAGGAAGTCTAACACCATGCCTGAACATAATAAAAGGAAGTCTAACACCATGCCTGAACAAACCAAATGCTAACCTTAACAAATCAAACACCAAAAGAAGAAATACAATGGCATACTTGGACATAATGGTCGAGGTTGGAGATGGTGACGGGAGTGTCCGTGCCGCCCTTCCTAAACTCTATGTTCGGGTAGCCAGGTAGGGTGAACGTCAGCGCCAAGTCCTCAACACTGCATCCATCCACTGTTAGCGCATCTAGCCTTGCCTGGTGGGAATTATGAAATACAAAATGTTCCACCACCACTGCTGTCATCATGCTTTTTGTTTACCTCCTTCCCCTAACCATCATTCTTCCTTTCACTGTCCTCCTAATTATTTTCTCCCTCTTTCTCCTCCTCCTTCCCCTGTCCCTCCTCATCCAACTCAAATCATTCACATCTCTTCCATCAAGAAAAGTTAGGGTTTGGGACTAAATGTATTTTTTTTTTCTGTATCATATAACTGTACAGTATCCTGGATTCTTCTTTTTTTCTTTTGATGACCAATCTGTATACTGAATGTTATTTTTTCTATATGCTCTATATATACCTAAAATATTCTAGTTATTATTTTCATGATCTACCTGTACTTTGGACAATATTATGATTAATGCTAACTTCTTGATTATTAACAATCTATCCATACTTAAACCACAGCATGTATTATTTTAGTGATCAGTCAACCCACCCTTTAGTTCAACAATGTGTTACTTTTGTTCCTGTTATTACCTGATACGAAGTTATTAGATGTGTTTAACGGAGATTTAAAACCCTTCATTGTATCAAGTTTTCCCAGTTATATAAAACTGTCATGATCCATCCATCCATCATTCAATCCTATGTTGTCCTATGAGAAGCGTATGAGCCCGGGGCTAGACAAGTTGGTCCTGACATTTAAGATAAGAGTGACCAGCCTCACTCATCCATGAATGGCATTATGTGAGCAATAAACCCCAACCACCTCTTGGATATGAACGTATACAGGCTCAATCCAACTGGAGCACCTTAATTACCCACCAAACCACCAAGGTGCCATAATTTGGCTATGTGGTTACCACGCAGCATAGTATATAGTTTCCTGGTGTACATGAAACCATTTGGCTTGTCACTCAGTGTTGAGCCACCCATAGGCAGAAAGAAGGGGAAAGAATGAAGGAAAGAAAAATAGAAGTGGGAGTGTAAAGTCACCCACAGACAGAAGGAAGAGGAAAGAATGAAGGAGAAAAAGACATAACAATATAAAGGAATGTTTTTATGATGAAGGGATTAATCTACTGCCATACACTGACTCCTAATACAAACTGGATGTAAGAAATATATTAGTACCTAAGACAGAAACCATTCATTTCCTGGCCCTTTTTATCAGGAGTGCAGGAGCTTTGGGTTCTCCGTCTAGACATTTAAAAATAAGATAGCCAGTTGCTCATCCCCATGCGACAGTGAGCAATTAACCCCTTAAAACCCCGTGGACTAAAACCCATAAAGGATACATCTGGTTGGAGGAGCTCAGTCCACTAAATCACCAGGCATCCATTTACTGGTTGTATGGGTTACAGAAACCATGTCTTGTCACTCAGTGCAGTCATCTGATGGTAAACTACTGTGAGTGGATTGAGCTGAAGGTGGGTTCAGTAAACCCTCAATATAACAAACTAACTGCGGGTGGTACCAGACCCTTGATGTTACAGCCAAAAGTTCATCAAAGCCAAACACCATGCTGTTCGGTAATTTTCCAGGCATCGTGACTTTTACTGAACAAAGATCGTTTAATACAGAGCGTCATTCAGCCGTACACTTGTACGCAGTAACATACAGCTAGGTCTAAATGGCTGTTTTTCTCAATAAATTCTCTATTTACTAACTTATGTGTTTATTCTTACCTTTCAGGAAGTAATTGGAGTGCAAATAAAGACTGCAAGTAGGCCTTTGGATAAATCTATGTTCGTTCATCATAAGGAAGTAATTGCAGTGCAAATAAAGTCTGCAAGTAGGGCTTTGGATAAATCTATGTTCGTTCATAATGCCACGTTGGTCGGTGCTTCCTGTGCGCCTATTATTTTACCGAGCAAAATTCATTTAATGAACATAACGTTTGGCCAGCTGAAGGTGGTCATTAAAACCAAAATTTGCTAAAAGAGGGTTTAGTATATTGATGGTTTACTGTACTTTCACAAAACAGTATCACAAATATAAACAGTAAACCAGACTGATACACAAAACCAATGACTGCCATACCTGCAGCTCAGCACCAGTGACGCCCTCCTGCTCTGCCTGAGCCAAGACCCGTCGCTTCTGTAACACTGTGGAGTTGAGGCGGTCCAAAGTGTGGCCCAGTGTGGGGTCCAGGGAGGTGACATCACCTAGACCCAGCGACCACTCCTCACTCACCAGCCACTTGTACACACACTCGTGCAGCCCGAGGTCCAGCTGTTAAGTAAATGGAGAGTACACATTATTTTTACCCTTTTACCATATGAAGCTTTGCATAAAACAAAAGGTATGTCATTAGCCACTTGTAAACACACTTGTGTGGTCTGATATCTAACTACTGTATGAGGAATAGGGACAGTATTGTTTCATTTATTTTACAAAGGCTCCACCACGCTTGCATGCATCAGCCTCGGTCACCTAATGGCAGCTCTCTATGTTGCTCGATCTCTTGCAGCCTCTCTATTCAGTCCCTTATCCCCTGAGGGATACATTATTTAATCCCATTTACCAAAAAGAGGCTTTGGTGAAGTTAAAGAAATCTGTCACCATCCTCCTGTACATGCACTGATCCAGCCTGAGGTACAGCTGTGGAGTTAGGGATAGTATACATTGCTTTTACCTCTTATCTTAAGAGGTCTTCCATAGGTTAAGAACACTGTCCACGGTATTAAAAATCACTATAGTATAGGTAGTCAGAACTGTCAGCAGCATTTTATCATACGGTACTTTTGCTATGAATTCCTCACTAATCAAAAATTGCATTACAGTTCTACTGCTACCTATGATGCTGATCTGCCACTTTCCCATAATTTACAAGAAACTTCCTTTAAGAATACATGTATCTACCATACCATTAATAAATGCTTGTACATAATTATTTTCCCTCCAAACAATATCAACCATCAGTCTTCACTCCATACATTCTCAGACCCACCCCAGTCATCAGCTGTATACTTTGAATCACACAGGGTACATAGAGTATGTTCTTGGCACAAACAGGATCAATATAACAACCATTTCTAAGTTCAATATAGTAAAACCTCAATATAACAGACTGCAATATACCAGAAGTTGCTCTTATCATAATCGAGGAGCCAACCAGACTAAATTTTTATATATCGGAGAAAGTCCAATAAAGCCAGAAGTGGTCTGGACTGCCTGACCACTTCAGCAATGTTCACCAAAGTAAGATAAATAAGACATGTTTACCAGTGTACAGAATAGTATTACAGACAGACCCTTACTTACAAAGGACTGACTTACGAAAAATCCGCAGATATGAAACAAATGTGTGTGTGGGGGGGGGGGGTCATAGCAAGAAAGGATGGGGTCAAGTGAAGACACTGACAAGGAGGTGAGGTCATAATTCTAGTTCAGGGAAGGGTAAGGGGTAAGTGGAAGAGTACAGAGAATACTGGGCTTTAACCCCTCCGTGGCCGATGCGGTGGAATTTTCCGTGCACCCCAAGCTGGTGCAGGGGCCATTTTCTGAAGTATTGAAAATTGATTTTTTTTTTCTTGCCATATTGAACAGTAAGTTCAGATGCACCTAACAGTGCAAATCCCAGCTTCCTACACCCATTCTGTGGCTTGCAATGGAGCGTGGAAGTTGCAGAAATATCGACAACCGATATCCGCCGCTGATATGTGCTGCTGCGGTGGAACTTCGCAGGTGTTGTTTGTCCCCCCCCCAAAAAAAAACAATGCGAATGATGCTGAAATGATGCAGATATATGAGATATGATGATATTTAATGATTTCAGTTCATAATATGTCAAGAATGGCTTGAGAAAAAAAATATATTTTTTCACCTTTTTGATATAAAATATGTTTATGGTAGTTCAGAGTTATTTTTTATGTTACTGTTGTGCCCACGCTTTGAAAAGGGAGTGAAAGGGTTGAACTTTCAGTCCTAAATGAGAAAACTGCATGTCCTCCGAGGCTAGGCTCTCCCACGGGAGATGAAAGTGGAGGGACAGATCCGATTAGCAATTAGGAAGTCGAGTCATAACTTCCAGCTCCCACACGACGTGCATGGCTAAAGCTATAATCATAATGCAGTTTCAAAACTACGAATAAGTAATTATTACGAATACAGAGACAAAGCAGAAATAAATATGTTTACAGGCGTGGGAAAACTTATTTTTTTTCCATAATAACACGTTCACCTTTCTCTATCATTTTACCTTGTTACACTCACAATATATGTTGCTGTCTTGTAAACTGGGTGGTTGTGTGTATTTTGCAAGGGAGGAAAAAGATTATATTTTCTGTCTGGCTTGAGATAATGGGTGTAACAATGTGTTTTTAGGCATGGCCACAAGCAAAAAAATCATACATCCACTCCTCACGGCCGCAGGTGGTGAACTGAGAGTCTGAGAGACGAGTATACGTGAGAGGATGACCTGAAGGTCAGACTCATGTCCCAGATGTTCGTTCACTTCCTGAAAGTTTTCACAGTCTTCTACAAGTTGCACTGCACTGAATGATCCAAACCATTACAACAAACCAGAGCAAACAGGTGAAGATATCGACAAAAATGTATTTTTCACTTATGTCTTTTTTGTTTATGCCTGTATTAGTTCATAAACAGGTGGTTGTGTGTGTTTTGCAAAAGAGGACAAAGATGATTCTTTCTGCCTGGGTCGAGATAATGGGTGTAATTGTGCTTGTTTAGGGCTGGGAGTGAAAAAATCGAAAATCCACTCATTACAGCAGGAGGCTCTGAA
>JAGKTI010001006.1:62628-78054 GCA_018397915.1 Birgus latro | reverse complement strand
TATAAATAAATAATATATATATATATATAAAGCCAATTAATGGTACTGTATTTTTCTCCCAAGCACAGAGTTAACTTTGTCGCATTTCAGGGCCACTTTTGTAGAACTTTACATTTACCATACACTCTGACATGTTATACACTATTAGTTTGCTATGGAAATTATCCAGCAACCAGGTTGAAGTCATTTAACTGAAACTGCATACGTTTCATTGCAGACAAACAGCACCTTCACCACGAGATGCAATAAGAAGGCACGATTATCTAACAATGGAAACATGACTATCAAGGGCAATCTAAGACAGAAGAAGAACAGTGCTTGGTCTTGGTAGATATTGTGTATTAATCCATCAGTTGAATTTTTTAAAACTTGCACAGCACGTGACAAATTTTGTAAGTTTTTTAAAAAGCAGCTGTCACTCACCACACATAAGCAATCTGAGGGAGCCATGGGGGAACATTGCCTGTCATAATAACCAACGGGTCCTGGAGCTGCCTGTTGGCCTTGGCAGTGAGCTTGAGATTGGTGAACTCTGAGGTTGGGAGTGGGGGAGGGTAGCAGGCAGGGGGGTAGAGGGAGCCATAGTGGCGGTTGAGGGCGTGGAGGACCCGCAGGAGGGCCAGCACCTCCAGGCTGGGGTCGCTGACGGTTACACTTGCTGGCAGGGTGCTGGTCAGGTACTGGTCTAACACACTGCTGTTGCTGCCCACAATACTGCGGTCTGTTGGGGTTTGGAGGAGAAAACAGCCTTAAACCAATGCTTAAAAGAAATGTTAAAAACAATCTATATGTTGCTTGTAAGGTAATAAAAACTGTCTCCATGGCTTTTATGGGATGTTAGAAATAATTTCTATTTACCTATGTTGCTTATAAGGAATGTTAAATTTGGTCTACACTGTTTATAAGGGATGCTAAAAACAGCCTGTCTATATACTAGCTTATCCCTTTTTTTCACCATCAGGAGCAGGAGCTAGGCTACACAGTCCTGACATGTTAGGCATGGGTGGTGGACCTCCCTTGCCCAAGTGTAGTTGTGGAAATGAACTCCAAATACCCCTTGAATGTAGACTCTTATATGTCCTATCTAATGAATGCCTTAACCCATTAGACCACCAAGTGTAAAGAATGGTTTCACAGTGACAATAACATGACATACACAGTTGTTTTTGCCTACGATATTGCAGTCAGTTTAGGTTCTGAAGAGGGAGGCAAACCTGTGTTGCTTATAAGTGATATAAGGGATGCTAGAAATAATCTCACAGGAACAATAACATGCCTGACACACTGCTGCTGCAGTTGACAACGCTGCAGTCTGTGGGAAATGTGACACTGGAGACTTATCTGTGTTGCTTATTTTTTTCAAACAAAGGGAATTAAAAAGTCTCACAAGGTCATCAACAGGCCTGACACACAGCTGCTGCCACCTATGACCCAGCAATCTGGGAATTCTAAGGACGGAGGATAAAACCTGTGTTGCAACTTCAGACCGAGGTGCTACCAAAAAGTTCCCAAAATTTGACTAAAAAAAGGCGAAGTCCTAATCACCACCATCCCCTTAAAAGTAGTCTCCATGGGCGTGCACGCATCAATCCCGATGCTCCTCCCATGATAAGAATGTGTTCTGGAAGTCCTTGAGCATCAACCCATTCAGAACCATCTTCGATTCCTCCTGGATATCCACAATGGTGTCAAATCTTGGTCCTTTCAGCTGGATTTTCATTTTCAGAAAAGGGAAAAAAATCACAGGTGGTTAAATCTTATGAATATGGGGGACGGGGGACAACTGGCATGTTTTCTAATGCCAAAAACTGCTGAACAACAAGGGCTGTATGTGGGTCACTTGTCTGTCTGTACATTTTTGCCTCACATCTTCTCGAGCCATCTCTAAACGTCACAGTAGAACTTTGGACTGACGGTCTGCCCCTTCTTATGAAGAATGCCCCCTATGTCGAAGAAAGTGAAGAGCACCTACTTACCACTGCTCTTGACCTGATGTGCCATGTTTGGTCAGGGTGAAGCTGGGCTCTTCTACTGCAATGAATGCTGTTTGGTTTCTGGGTCATACCTGTGAACCCTGCTTTCATCAACAGTAATGGCACTTAAGAGGAAGTTAGAGTCACTTCTGGCCATTTCCTTGAGCTCCGTGCAGACCTCCACGCGATGCTATTTTTGCTCATTGGTCAGGAGCCTCAAGACAAACTTGGCTGCAATTTGTCTCATGTCAAGGTCACCAGACAAAATACGTTGGAAGGTTCCATATGATAGTCTAACAATGTCACAAACATCATGGATTGTCCTCTTGCAGTCTTCAACGATGGTTCTTCAGCCACACTGTCGGGAGTGAACTCGTGGAAGGGAGACCAGGGGGTGGATACTCGAAACGACTTACAATATTGTATCTCGCCGAGTTGGTTGTAACTTGATGTAAACATTGTAAGTTCTCATTGTAAGTTCGTACAACGTATACTCAAAGCCTGGGGGCCGCCATATTGGATTGTAATTCTCTGTTGTAACTTACAGACGGTTCTTACAAGGCATACTCAAAACATTGTAGCAGCCATATTTGGTTGTATCTCGAATTGTAACTTACAGCAGGGTCGGAGGAGCTGTAAGTCCCCTACGTGGAAGTTGTTGACACTGGTGCTGGCCCTCCTCAGTTTTATCAAAGCAATTCACAGGTTTATATTGGTAAGTTAATGTGTTTATGCACTTCCAAACGACATTTTATAGCAGCAAGTGTTTGAGAGAGACATCAATAGTGAGCAAAAACAACCATAGTGAGAGGTGGGGACCCACGGCATGTAGTCTTGGAGTGTTGATGATAATGAGAGAAGAAATAGTGTATGATATCGAAAAAGAAAAAATGATAAGAGGTGAAATACAAAAGAGAAAAGAGAATTAACCTAACCTAACCTAATCTAATGACCTTTCCTTTGGTGAAGATGAAAGAAATTCCACGCCGGGCTTAAACTTTAATAAAACCTGTATATTTTTAAGATAATTCAATAAAAGATCCAAAATAAGTTTTAAATGACACTAAAAAACAAAAAATGTCATTAAAATTTTGTTTTCATTAACCAGACCTTAAGTAACGATCCAATACCACAATATAGGAGCAAAATTAAAGCTCCAAATAAAACCCTAAGTGAAAACATGAAAAATTTGCATTAAAAAAATAACATAACCTTTAGTAACCTAGCCTAACCAAAGGTAAAGGACACTGATCGGTGAAAGGACTCTATAGTATGGGCAAAACGATGTGTGCTGGATACCGTTTAGGTTGAGAGTGGATCTACATAGGCAGATGTGGGAAATATTTTCTCCCCTAAAGGTGCTATTTTCTTTCTCAGGAGAGAGAGGTTATTCAAAGGCACTGAGAGTGATACTACAGAGAAGATGGGGCTTGTGGCCGCCTTTTGCTTTTATTGTAACAGTAGGTGAGAAGCTTCCCAAAATCACGTCCCTCCTCTTCTCCACCTCCCGTATTAACACCATCATCTCATCATCAGTGAAATTGGGTCCTCTTTTCTTTGAGGCTGGCTCTGTTGCTGTGCCGATAGGCTCCATCTTCATTCTTGTCTTGTTTGCGGGTATAATCTGCTGCGTCACTGGCTGGGGTGCCCACTTGGCCTTCTCTGTGAGTGCTGGAAGTGTTTGTTTTGGTCACATCAGCTGGCTGTCCTGTGATTGGCTATAACATTGGCAACCCTTCTTTAAAGCCAGTAAGGAACTGCACTGTGATTGGCTACAAGAGTCTCGCCAACAACCAACTTTACGTGAAAGACTTACAAGCGGGAGGAGATACTTGCACGTAAATATGTTTCGAGTATTGCCTGTAACTGGGATTGTAGACACATTGTAAGCTACTTGAACGTAAGTCAGTTACATGACCCGTCACTCTACACTAAGTGACAAGCCAAATGGTTTCCTGTAAATGGAAACCATTTACTATGTTGGGTGGTAACTATATAACCAAACAATGGTGCCTGGTGGTTTAATGGGTAATTAAGGTGCTCCAGCCAGATTGAGCCTGTGTGGGTTTATATCCAAGGGGTAGTTGGGGTTTATTGCTCACGTAATGCCACTCAGGGATGAGTGAGGCTGGTCACTCTTATCTTAAATGTCAGGACCAACTTGCCTGGCCCCGGGCTCCTATGCTCCCCACAGGGAAACAGAGGATTAGATGATGTATGTATGTATGTCTTAGTTTGGTATGGTACCATATAGTATAGCACAGCATGGTGCAACATGGCAAAATGCAATGTAAGACAGTATGGTATAATCATCGTCATCATATGTAGTATAATGTAAGTACTAACCTCCTACCAGGGCATCAGCCTTCTTTTTAGGACTGGTTTTGGAGCCTCCAGATTTTCCCTTCCTGCCCCCTGAGCTTCTGGTTGGCTCCTCCTCCTGTACTGGTCTGTGAGAAGACATCCATATTAAAGCATAGTCATCTTCAACACCAAAACCACATCATCATCATTAATACCATCATCCGGACCTCCTTTCTCACTCTAAAGTGAGGAGAGGTAAGGCCAGAGAGCCATAAAGAATTTGACAAAATAACACACTAACCAAACCAAATGAATAAGCTACACACCCACTCATTCACCATTCAAACCCTCAGAATCTTGGCTACACTTGATTGGTCAAAAAACATTCTGCACATAAGCTTCACACACATCTATCCGAGAGGGTCAATTTGACAATTTTCAAGTTATACGAAGACCTGGTTATACACTTCACACGAAAATCAACCAACCAGCCAGATTTAACTTCCCTAACACTGTTAGCTTCTATACCTCTCTTTCTCAAGTCATTTACTTTTATCAAAAATAATATTTCCCAGTATTTGAAGTGGGTGTGAAATACTGTGAAATAAAATATAAATGTACAAGTTATTAACTGTGTCCAGTGCAATGGGCCATTTACAGTATTCATTCCCTGGAAGCTAAATCATTAGGTCTGTAGTGTGAGCATCTACCATAACCCAGACCTGGGTCTGATCCTACCTGGGAGTGGACATTTATGTGATGCAGTTGTACTGATATGGCCTTATATGCATTCTTAAATGTTTTTACACAATAGGTTTATTGAATAAATATCCATATGCATCTGCCTACACTTCAGATGCCTCCTACAGTTATACCCATGTGCCCAGTACAAGGTATGGGTAGGTATTTCCCAATGTCACTAATCAAGGAAAAACTGCCATTCTTCGCCAGATTATATATATATTCAACTTTTGACATCAAAGTCGGTCAACTAAATCCCGTTCTGTTTGTGCCCTCTGTGTCACTATAAGAGAGAAATTATAATATTTTTACTTACTGGTGTAAGGAACAGAGGCTGTACTATAGTCAAACAGAAGCCCAAACTGATGCTTTGAGTCTACCATCTCTGTCCTGGGATGGATACTATTCTTTCATTCCTTAACCCCTAATCGCCGGGTGTTGGTGTGGACTGACACTAAAGAAGTGGCAGGAGGTGTCAGTAGCAACAGCAATTGTTTTCACGGCACAGTTTGAAGTGGCCACCACTTGATCTCATCACCAAAGGTTCTGGAGTGATTCCTCCCATCCGAGACAAGCATACCTCAGTAGTCTCTGTGAATCTGCCAGGTGTAAGATGATTTTCTCCTAAACCTCTCATCCGATTCTGTTCCTGCCTCATGTAGACACCTTGCCTCATCCACCCCTGCCAAGCCTCTTTCAAAGTATACTAGGAAAGGACTGTGATAGTGCCATAGGGCATGTGTTGGATGCCACTGTGTCTAGTTTATCTAGAAGCGGAGAAGGTACCATGTTGAAAGCGAAGCCAGATCGGGGCCACGCGCAAACACATCCAGCTTTGTGCTGCCAAAATTTACTTCTTTTCATCACATCCTAACTCATCAACATGATGACCTACAGTCCTGGGGATACTTTCTTTCGCAAGAAGAGTTGGTGAGTAATATGGTCTTCAATCTGTTTCCCTAACTGCTATAGTTTCAAGAGATATTAAGGTATGAAAACAAGCTATTTTCGGAAAAATGCCCGTAGTGAAAGAACGACCGCTATAAATAGCCTGGCGTGGAGGGGTTAAATATCGATAAGCTTTATTTCTCATCAATTTCATATATTTGTAGAGAAAAACAAAAATAATTAGGCTTAATAAGAAACATGTAACAATTCTTCGATACCAAATATCAGTATAAAACGGCTCAAGATTATACATTCCGACCATAAACAATGACCCTGATGTGCCATCTGCCCCACAGGGCAGGGTTGTCAGGTAGGCTTTTATTGGGCCAAATTCTTTTTTTTTTTCTTTTTTAAGCAGATGGCTCCAAAAAATAGCTGGTTGGCTTTATCTTGTAATTTGGTTCTTTTTCCTAATATGCAATATACTGTACAATATTTTGAAAATTTATAAGTGATCCTTTATGTTACTTTTAAAATAAAGAACTCAGCTGTTACAAACTAACTTAGTATCCTATAAAATGAATTAAAGAAAATGAAATATGGTTTTCTTTCTATTGCAAGAGGTACTATGAAGCCGTCGTCATCGTGGGATTTCGGCCAGCAGTCTCGTCTCGGCATTATTTCAGCTTTAAACAATGTACAATTTTCATATGAAAAAGTTAACAGATTTTCTTCAGCACTTTTCAGATGAAGCTTTGTTCTTTTAGAAAACTAAATTATGTGGGTTACAAACGAAAGGTACTGCTACAGACATGTATTGTATGTAATGAACATGTCATACTTGGTGTCTTTTATGGCTTCTACCAACTGTTTCACTGCATTTATCTACACTCTCTCTTCTGTCTTTCTTTCCTTCATTCTTTCCTCTTCCTTCTGCCTGTGGGTGACTCTACACTGAGTGACAAGCCAAACGGTTTCCTGTACACCAGGAAACCATTTACTATGCTGGGTGATAACCATATAACCAAATTTTGGTGCCTGGTGGTTTCATGGGTAATTACAGTGCTCCAATTGGACTGAGTCAGTGAAGGTTTATATCCAAGGGATGGTTGGGGTTTATTGCTCACATAATGCCACTCAGGGATGAGTGATTCTGGTCACTCTCATCTTAAATGTCAGGACCAACTTGCCTTGCCCCGGGCTCCTACGTTCCTCATGGGGCAACACAGGATTGGATGATGGATGGATGAATTTACTACTTTTATCACATTAAAGCATATTTAGGAAATTAGTACAACTACTGAAGAATAATATCATGAAGAGCTTATATGCGGTGTATCAATAACTATCACAGGAGAGATTTTGGAAAATATGCAGGGGTAGCCCGAATTCCATACTGAACTAGCTGGCGACCACTCGCAACTCTGTAGTGACGCTGGGAATTTCTTCAGTGACAGTGTGGTGTTCCTCAGACACTGGGAACACCTACTCTTACTGACCCATCACAACCTAGAGCTTTGAAATCCACAGCTCCATTCAACACAGTATACAAGCACAAACTCATTTCATTACCAGCCAACATTCTCCTTTGCTTTCTTTGTCATGTTCTAGTAGTTCTGATACAAGCTGTCTAGCATGGGCCATCCAGCCTACTGCAGTTATCCACTTTATGTTATTATATTGCCCGGAGTTGGAGCTTATTGCTCACGTAATGCCACTCAGGGATGAGTGAGGCTGGTCACTCTCATCTTAAATGTCAGGACCAACTTGCCTAGCCCCGGGCTTGCTCCTCTGTGGGGCGACATGGGATTGGATGATGGATGGATGGATGGAACTCTTGACACATTAACTTCATATATATATTGCATCCAGTCAGTTCTATTTTATCATATATAGCAAAACAAAGTCTGATACTATAATCACACATGAAGAAGACAGTTAACCCCTTCATGCCCAAGACGTATGAATTTATGTTCGTGGTGTGCCCAGTGAGTGTGCCCGCAATATACACCATTACGCTACGTCCTATTATGTCAATGTTTTCTCAGTGCTTTTCACTCAGTGGTACAAAGGTATGGAAGTGTTTTCTAAGTCTGGTACAGGCCACTGAAGCTCTCAGAAGCTTCACCCACTAACCAATCATGCATGTCTGGGTGTGAAGGGGTTAAGGAATGCCAGTGGACATCGTTAAATAGCCTGGAATAGAGTAAAGTAGCAACAAATATCCCCAGTAAAAAATATATCACTGTCTGTGTATCTATAGCCAAACACCTTCTTCCTAAATGAGTGGCTACAAATGAATAGCCTTCATGTCACTCCGTTCTCTGCCATCAGGCTGCCCTATCTACAACCCTTCACTCATACCTTTCCATCCTGTCCCTCCATCTCAGCCTGGGTCTCCCCCTCCCTCTCCCCCCTTTACTTAATTCACACTTTTAATAAATTCCTTTTTCCATTCTATCCACATGGCCAAACCATCTCAAGGTACAAATGCCTTCCAGTACACTCACTACTTAAGCATACCTGTAGTATATAGTATGGGTCTGTAGCCATATCGCCGAGTGTGAGATGGGAGTGTCAGTGTCAGTGTCTGGTTCGGAAGTGGCGGAGTCGGAGGGTCCGGAGTACTGGCGGATGGCCTGGTAGACAGTCATGTTGTAGGGCAGCACGTGGTCGTTGATCACAAACTGCAGCTTGTGACTTGATGCACTCTGGTTCACTGACACTGCCGCCTGAGAGACACGAGTCAATGTTAGTCCCTCTACTCCAAAGAAGCCTTTGACATATCACCACCACCACTGCCATATTATTGCCATTATCAAGACTCCTTTTCCTACCTAAAAGTGTGGTGAAGTAAGGTTCACAAAACAAGAAAAGATAAAGCATGAATGAAGGAGAACTATTAACAGCATGCCCAGTGAATAGGCCATGTAATCATTCACCCAACACTCAACCCCTTGGAATCCTGGCTCCATCTCATATACTGTACCTACCACAGTAAAAAACAGAAGTCCCTACCAATGTAAAAATCATACCAGAGTGTCATCAATGTCCTCATCACTGTTGTCATCATCAGAGTTGTCGTCGTCGTCATCCCTGAGGCGGCCATAACCCCTAATAACCAAGTAGCGCTCAATGGCCTGCACCAGCGCCAAGGGGTCCACCTTCACCGGCCCACCACGCCACTGTCTCACTCGGCTGCAGTCCGGGTGACGCTGTAGGTTGCACTGAGGACAAAAATACATGATGATGATAATGTACAATATTGCTATCATCACTACTATGACAACACCCACCACCATCACAACAATAACTGTCACTAACTGTTCCTCTCAGCTGCAGCATAGATCCTTCAGTAAGGTGTACTACAGGGAGTAAACTAGAAACATAATGATGCTTTATTTATCATCACCATAATAACCAATAGTACTGTATTGTCCAGAATTTTTTTGGTACCTATGAATTGGGTGAGGCAGGATCCAGAAAATATTCAACATCATCACTATCATCCAGACCTCCTTTCCCATCCTAGGGAAGGGTGAAGAGTAGCAATGTCCAGACAGCCAACATCTGCCCAATTCAGTGGGCCACGTTTCCATTCACTCATCATTCAAGCCCTCAAAATCCTGGCTTCACCTGATAGAAAAAACACCATGATCTGTAGCTTCACATGTACCTATCTTTTCACATGTACCTATCTTAAGAAACCAATCAAAACAATGTCACATTACAAAGGGGTACCAAATCCCTGGTCCTGCACTTAAAGTTCATTCATCCAGCTTAGTCTCTTGTCAGTCCCTTAGCCTCACCAACTTCCATACCTCTCTTCCTCACACACTCATCCACCATATCCCTCTACCTTCTTCTTGGCCTGCCTCACCTCCTCCCTCCTCCAAATTTTCTCAGATAACCTTTTTTACCACTCTTGTTGTCATCCACTCTCTCCACATGACCATACCATCTCAGTGCACTCTCTTTGATTCTGGTGTCCACAGACTTCCTCACTCCTCATCCTTCATGAATCACATTATTCTGTACCCTAGCCACTCTCTGTACTCCACATACATTCCTCAGCAGTTCCATCTCCACTGCTTTTCATTTTAATGCCACACCATAGTCTCACATCCAAATGTTAAAGGTGGCACTAACACTTCTTCATTTAAGGCTTGCACACCTGCAACACTCAAGTCACTGTTTTTTATCAAGGCCTTCATTGCACCAGCTACTTTCCTTCCTTCTGTCACTCTCCTTTCCACTTCTTTTGCACATTTTTTTCTCTTATCTATCATTGTACTCAGGTATTTGAACTCTCATCAATTTCAGTTTCTCTCCATTCACTGTAAAATCACACTGGGAGTCACCTTCTCTCTCAGTAACCATCACTTTAATCTGTTCAACATTACTCTCAAGGTGTGAAGCTCACAGACATCAGCAAAACTCTGCACTAGTCTACCAAACTCTTGTCTGGTATTTGCAAGTACTGTAGCACTGCATCATTAGCATAAAACAAATCTGAGATATTCCATCCATCACCATTCATTACCAACGCCATCCGTCTCTCCATTACTTGTGTTTTTACCATCAACAACATCAGAAGAAAACAAATGGGCACGATTAGGCATTATGTCATTATCATTACAAAGCTCAAATCCCAGCATACATACAATCCCTTATGTGATCGTTCATTTATGCTACCTTAACATTTTAGCACCTTTTTTCAATGCATTATGTGATCATTTTTGCCTATATAATTGCTGAGATCCCCTGTGGTGCACCAATCTTAAATATACGATAATCACTTTCAGTTAAAAGATCACCCTATATTTGATATGCATTCAATTGTTATCCAACTGATTTTACATGCGAGTAACCTGACCATATAGTAGGGTCTGGGTGTCTACAATCATCATCTTCACACCCTTATGAGCCTGGGGCCAGAACATCAGACATGTAGGTGGGTGAAATTCTGCCATGAAATGATTGTCCCACCTTGAGCTGGTGTGTGTTGAAGAACTTGATGGCGGAGGTTGAGCCGCCACGTCCGACACCAGCCAGGGCAGTGCCAGGCAGGTCATGCACCTTGACGGGGAACTGCTCCAGCTGGTTGACGCACCCGTTGAGCTTATTGATTAGTGCTGAGAACACACCAACGTGGCTTGCATCAACACGACCCACACTCATTGGGCTCACCTGAAAAATGCCATAAGCAAACAGCAATGAAAAATCATCTCAAATAACTTACTCAAACACATGCTAAATGCTTTATCTTACAGTTGTCAAATGCTTCACTTGAGAATTAATACCCTCAACATAGCCACAAAAATTCACTAAACTAGTCCAAACTCACACTTCTTTTTGGGGTGGACAGAATCCAAAATTAGAAAAATCACCATCCTTACTTCTTTCCCCACCCTAGGATGGAATGAGGTAGGGTCCTTATAGTCTGGGAAAAAATACTGACAGGAGAAAGTACCTAAAGTCAGCCCAAATGAACGGGTCACACACTCATTTGCTCACCATTTAAGACTAAAAAATCCTGACTCCATACCACAAGTATAAACATCAACATTTACAAGCTTCATAATGACTCAAACTTATGCTTAATGCTTTGACTTAATACCCTGCCTTAGGGTGGGAAAGGAAGTCTGGATGATGATGATTCATCATTTCAAACTTTATATACTGGTACTAAATGGTTTTCTTCAAACTTTTTGCCAAATGCAATACTAAATATCTCACTCCAAACTCAACCGCATCACAACAATAATATACTTTTACATATTACTCTTGCAGTTTCCAGGTCGGTTAGTTCAACAAGTACCCAATTAGGAGTGGGGTAAATTTAGAGTGTATGTAACCCCCCAATTCTAAGGGGAATAAGTTGTCTGAAGATAGCATGGGTGAGAGGAGAGGGTGAATCACTGATTATAGAAGTCAGTGCCAATTATCTCCCCTCTTTATTTCACAATAATGTCTCTCCTCAGACTTTATGCCACATGCTTCACTTCTATGCCAAATAGTGTACATACACTGTCTCATACCAAGCTTTGTATCAAAAGCTTCACCTTAAACTTACTACCATAAACATCTAATCCACATAACCAATCAAATCTGAACTCTTATCCAAACCAGGATGATGAATGATAATCATCATTATTCATCATCTAATAATAAAAATAATAATAATAATCTTGTGGCAGGTGGGGGTGCTCACCATCCACTCACTCGATGTAGTGCTGCTCTCGGTTGTCTGCCCTTTCCCCTCCTCCCTCCTTTCCTTCCTTCCTCTTCTATCTTTCTTTCCTCTTCCTTCTGCCTATGGGTGACTCTACACTGAGTGATAAGCCAAACGGTTTCCTGTACAATAGGAAACCATTTACTACGCTGGGTGGTAACCATATAACCAAAATATGGTGCCTGGTGGTTTAGTGGGTAATTGCGGCGCTCCAATCAGATTGAGCCGGTGAAGGTTTATGTCCAAGGGGTGGTTGGGGTTATTGCTCATGTAATGCCACTCAGAGATGAGTGAGGCTGGTCACTCTCATCTTAAATGTCAGGACAACTTGCCTAGCCCCGGGCTCCTACGCTCCTCATGGGGCAACGCAGGATTGGATGATGAATGGATGGATAATAATAATAATAATCATGAACTATCATCAAACTGTCCAATGAAACCAACTTGACTATTATTCCAACCATTCAAATTCCTGGATTAATCCTACCAGAAAACCAACCACACTTGATTGTTCATATCAATAACTGCTGTCGCACAATATCTACAGTAAATTAAAGCCATTCACAATATTCCAATCAAACTTTATAAACGGCCCTTTAAACACTACAAGTGTGTTTACTGGCCAATCCTTATGCTTACTGGGCAGCCAAGGAAGACGTGAAGAAAATTCCTGAGTCTGAGGTGGCGTGGGGTGGCAGTGGTGGTGGCGGTGGAGATGGTGCCATTTTCCGCAGTGCCGGCGCCGGCCAGCAGCGTGGCATCGTGGGTCAGGGACAGGGAGGTGTTGTCCCCGGCGGTCAGGTAGCACAGCAGGCACCGCACCAGCCCGGAGTGGATCACCTCAAATGGGCTGATGTCGCTCTCTGTCACAATCCGGCTTACCTCCCGCAGCGCTTCAACAGCACTGCTCGGCTGTAGCACAATAAAATGGGGATATTAGTTGACAGCTGAAGACAGCACAGCAGGCACCACACAAGCCCAGAATGGATCACCCCAACTAAACTAAAGTTGTTCTGTCACACCAGTTTACCTCCCACATTGCATCACAACAATGCTTGGCTTGACTGCAACAAAACAGACGTAGCAATTAAAAGTGAAAAGAATACTCGTCACCATCAAGACCCTTTTCTTCCTACCTAACAACAGGGTGAAGTATGATCCAAAAAATTTAGAAAAACGGTACAAAAGTAGGGGAATTATCATTAGCATGCCCAGTGAAAAGAGCCACACACTCATTCACAAGTCATTCAAGCCCCTTGAATCCTGGGTCTAACTTGCAGGCCTTTACTAACTGCATATACCCCCCTCTCTCACTTTTTTTTTTTTTTTAACAGTATGGTATACAATTTTCCCTACATACCCACTAGACAGCCAACCCATCAATAATAATTAATAAAGGAGTATCAAACCCTAGTCACGTACTCCTCCGTGCAGTACATAATTCATCCAAGCAACTCAATCTCCTGTCAATTCCCTAGCCTCACCAGCTTTCACAACTTCCTTTCTCACATTCATTTACCATACCTATCCACATTTTTGGCCTACCTTGTATCCTCCCACTTTTTAAACTCACTTCATAATCATTCCATATTTACCTTGTCTTTTCAAAACAAATGCACAAAAAAATCTTTCGGTCTTTCTAATATGTCTTTTTCAGTCTGTTTTACTGTTAATTAATATTTAAAAACTCACATCCTCTACTAATTCATCAACCACCATCATTTTGATACCTTCCTACCCAACTCTAATGATACATAAAACATACTGTATATATCAAAACAATGCCATACTTCACTGAAGGATAATGGAGTAGACCACAGTATAGCTCATGTTTTCTATGGACTGATAACCAAACTGGGAGCCCAAACCAGCTAATTACTTCCCAACAGTTGCTGGAAGAGGCTGTGAAAAAACAAAACTAAATGTGTCGTAAGATTTGTTAACAGAGTACCATATCTGACAGCTGCTGTCCGGACTTCAGCTCTATTTACTTGTAGCTGAATGTTTTCTGCCTGAGTGATGATTGTGTGGTTACCTCCCAAGCTTGCAGCCACGCTTAAATCTCATGGTGGCATCTTATAAGGTTGATGGTAGATAACCACTTATGACCTATATTCTCAACTATTCTCTTCCATATACTTTTCCTAAAACTCCAGGGCAGACGTATACCGGAATATTTGAATTCACTCGGATTATCTGTAACTTTTACAAAGGCACAGTCATAGACTTCTTGCACACTAAGGTACAATTCAGCTCATTCAAGCTTTCTAATAAATTTCCATCAAATGCTTCACTCCACTTTGTGCCCGACATTTAATCATCCCTGCATTTACCTCAACACCAGCTCCCTCGCCGTTCATCACGTCTACTCGACATATTTTCAGCCAAAACATTCCTTCTCTGTTCACCTAATCACATTTATTAACATGCATCGGCACTTCAAACATTCTTTCCATGTCCTTGTGGTCTTACACTCATCCATCACACTATCAGCTTTTTTTCCCCGGACCTCATTTCCACATTTTTGCAAGTCAATGTAATTTCTTATTCTGATAGTAATTTATATATTTTTTCCTAGATAATATTAATTTACCATACCCTTTTCTTTTTCTCTTAGCAGGTGCTTATCTCTTCACTGTTTTCTTAACTTTCAATACACTCTCCCTTCATTACAACCCCTTTCACGCATCCACCCTGGCCACTTTCTCTTTTTCCACTCCTCATTCTCCATTCACATCCCACCAAGCTGCACCTCTCTTCTACCTGCCATTCAATTCCTTTGTCCATTCAGGAGCAGAGGAGACCAGGGCTAGGTTACTCAGTCCCTACATTAAGGCAAAGGTGACCCACCTCCCTCGCCCGAGTGAACAATAAACCCTAACCACCCTTTGGATGTAAAACCCTTAGAGGCCCCACCTGTTGCGCACCTTAATCCTACAGACCACCAGGTATCACAGGGCCATTGAGCTACCACCCAGCTTCCTGGGCTGCAGGAAATCATTAGGCTTGTCATTCAGTGCAGTCATATGAAAGCAATGTTACATCAACTGAATGTACAGTGAGTTCCCTCACTTACCATCTACCTTTCTGACTGGTCAATATCCTTCCAACACCACACATGGTTGCATTCCATGTATGCACTCTGCAAGCTTTCCAAATCAATTGGTTTCCAATTCACCAATCCTTATCTTATGCTATCTAAGCTCACAAGCATAAAAGACAACAGTAACTCCAACACAGACCCCAGCTCAAGCTGTTGTATCGCAGGTGGGTGGAGAGAGAGAG